>JAVSCE010013469.1:0-54466 GCA_032199065.1 Smutsia gigantea
TGTATTGATTGACATTTCAGAAAATTAAATTGATTTCATTCTAAGATGTTTAGACTATTTCCATATTTGGATATGGTGCATGGTGCCCTCACCTTTTAAAGTGAAGCCTGAATAATACTTGATTGAAAAGTATTGCAGTGTGATCTGATGTATAATTTATTAAAATAGAACATTTAATTGAAATTAGCACTGGCTTGAAATTACATGGTTGAATTTCTTTATCATAGAATCGCTAAATGATTGTAATTGTGATGCTCTGTTCACTTTTTAGGTCCCTTTTCCCAGGTCTTGAAGGAAGATTTATTGCGGATAACTTGAAGCCTCATCTTCTAGCTGCTTTAAAGGAAGCTGCGCAAACCCGAGGTATTATAGTAGTTTAGTTTTTTTTAATAAACATGTATAAAAATATAAACACTTTTTATAAGTTTTGTATTATATTGTACCAATATGAAATTGTCAAGAGTTAGTCCAGTTTAGATCTATAAGTCAGCAATTTCCTATGGTTCAACCTAATATAATTGTTCTATTTTAAGATGTCTCAGTACTGGATTCTGAGATCTGAAAGAATCTGAAGGTGATACTTCATTTGAAAATTTCTCCTGTCACAGTTGGTGGTGTACATATGGAAATAATTTCTTATACCTCCCCAGTGCTTTACAGTCCTTCAGTGCTTTCCCATTTCTCATTTGAACCCCCAGCCTAATCCCTTGTGACCCGCTTGGTAGTGAGGGCAGCTGTTGTTGGTTAGATTACACAGCTGAGGAGAGAAAGAGTTAAGTTCAAGGTCGTCAGCTCTTCCATCTGTGACCTTCATCCGCTGCCCACACTGCCCTGCCCTCCACAGGCCTGTGTGGCTCTTCTGGGCCAGCTTCAGGGAAATGCAGACAGGTAACGTGACTTCTGCAGCAATGTCAGGAAGGGGACTCCTGGGGCCTTAGCAAAGGGTGGGTGCCCTTGACTGAGAATTCTCTTTAGGAAAAGACAGAATGGTTTGGAGAAAAAAAAAAACCATGACTGTAAGTTTAATACTATCTTTCGACTTTTATGAGCATACTTTCTCATATAAGGCTGTTGCCTGAACTTTTTCTAAGTTAAATATTGACCTGAAAAATTCTGGATTTGCCCCACTGGCTAAGGTTGTAAAGAATATTCTTTGTGATGTGCGTTTTGTAGCATATGCTGCTTTCTTTTCAGGCAATGATGAGAGGAAAAGTTGCTAATAATTGTACAACTTTATTCATTTAAATATAAGTGAAAGGAATTGTAATGGGGAAGGCAAATTAAGGTTGGAGTCAAAGTGAGACCAAAGGAAAACAAGCCTGTAAATGTCACTCACCATGATGGATCTGTGACTGTGATCAGATCACTCACTTAACTGGGAATTGCCATCTTCAAAGTAGCCCTTTTCGTTGTCTAAGTGTGGGTTGCCACAACCTTGCCATTCTTTGCTCCAAAGTTTTAGAATTCCTTATTTTAAAATTCTCTGTTACATTCTTGTATACAAACTTTACATTGAAACAAATGTATATATAGAAAAGTATACATATAAATACAGGCTTAATTAGATTTTAGAAACCAAACACCTAGATCAAAAACCAGAAGACTGTTTACACCCAGAAACCCCTCTCAAGCCTTTTCCAGTCACACGCACTCAAGGGTAACAATGGTCTTGACTTTTAACAGCATAGATCGACCAGCTGGTCATTGTACTTTCCCTGAAAGGAATCACACAGTGTAAATGCCTTGTGTTTGTCTCTTCTATGTACTCTCATACTTGTGAACCCACCCAGGTGGTTGCGTGAACTGGTGGATTATTCTTTCTTACTGCTGTGGCTTTTCATCTTAAGAGAATATTTTTTGTTAATGCCCAGTAGTTTCTGAGGTGGGTATGGATTTGGAAATTGGCAAAAAAATATTCAGAACCAAATCAGTTAAAAGAGTGGAAGGCCAACAGAATAATACTGCTTTTACTCAAAAATTTTCAAATACCCTATGGTACAGGCATGGCCACAACTTGCTTCTCTAGCCTCAGGTGGACAGGGTACGTGATATATTTGTAAGGACAAGTTAAGTTTACACATTTACTTAGGTAGTTTGACATCGTTACAGAGTTGAAGTTCCCTCTTTGTCTTTCATTTTCTCATCTACTGGATTCTGATTTCTTACTTTGGGGATTATATCGCAGCACTGTGTTTTGTCTCTGGCTCTTGGTTCATTTTCTCTGGGCTGTGAACACAAGATGGGATGCCTCCACTGCTTCTGTTTGCCACCCAGGAGGTGTGGCTCAGTCTGGAAATTGTCTTCATGGTGACCTTTCTTCACATCAGTTTAAGTATAAGGCTGCCATTCTCATGATTGTTTAATGATCCTGATCTCTAGCCTTTCTAGAATTTTAGATCTGGCCACATGGATGATGGTAACTGCCTCCTGGGAATTTCCCTATTATGTTTTTACTGTTAGTTCCAGGTTAAAATTAGGTTTTGATATTACTTTATTGTTATGAACAGTTTGAATGTCTTGGGATCATTACAATGTAGAAGCTGATGGGGACCCAGTGAATGACAGCCTGGCTTTCCTTCCCTGAGATTGGAGTCAGTGAAAAGATATGCAGAGGAGTCCAGCAGTCAGATGTCAGAAAACACCCCATATTACTGATAATTCTGATATTGGGGATCCTGGCTTATGGCAAGCAGTGGATGGCTACTGTTGAATGCAGAATTAAGCGGATAATTATCCTGCCAGTCTAGTCACAGACAGCACTAGAAGAGCACAGGCTTCCCTGCTTGGGGCTGCCCCTGCAAAGGGGAGCCTGGAGAACAGCCCTGAGAAACTTCCTGAGCAGGTGGGATTCCTTTACTAAATTTACTGGTCAGTTAAGTCATCCCGTGTTCTGGTGGCATGAGACAGAAACAGGGTGTTAGTGTGGGAGTAGAGAGGCCAAGAGTATTATTTTGATAGTAGGAAGTATCACAAATATGTAACAACATTTGATATTTTTACTGTAAATAATGACTGTTTTGCTGACAACTGTGGACTTACATTTACTGATTTTCAGTAAAAATTGGCCAGTTTTGAAAGTACTGCTGCATAAATTGAAATGTGAGGTTGCAATGGGTACTTCTCTAATTCTGTAGCTCAAACAAAATCTGTGTCATTATTTGATAGTTACCTTTATACTTATATTACATTCAGAACTCTGAGCTGAATATTAAGTTATTGCTTACATTTTCACAGTTTACATCTACTGCACCTTTCCCATTAGCAATTAAACATGTTTCAGTCTTTCCCATTTGGGTGAAAACAAAACAAACCTTGACTTTGGTTTCTTTTCTTGCATTGTATCATAGTCCAGCTTCTGAAAAGAGCAGTGGACACTTACTATCTATGCTTCCTCATCATCCATTATCATTGCAAACAGCCTTTTGCTTCTACTATCGTTCGAATAAAATTGCCTGGCTGAGGTCACCAGTTAATGATTTTTTATTATTAAATCCAGTGGGCTTTTGTTCTTTTTACCTGATCTCCCTGAAGCTTTGATACTATTGATCACTCTCTCTTTGAACTCCTTGTCTTTTATGATACCATTCTCTCTTGGTATCCTTATCTTGCCTATTCTCAGAATTATTTGTGAATTATTATTCCTCAGTTTACCCCAGTGTATGGGGGCTCCTACTTTGTCTCTGTTTTCTTTGAGTACACCCATTCACTTCCCTGCACCCACCATCATGTGTGTGTGCTGGCCTTCATGTCTTCAGGTGCCACCCCCACCCCAAGGCCCAGTGTAGTGGTTACAAACCTGGACTTCATAGTCACACAGATCTGGGCTCAAACACGGTTCCTTCATTGTGTGATGCTGAGCCTCTCTGAGCTTCTGTTTTCTCATTCGCAGCCTGGCAATACAGTAGCATCCTTCCATCAGAGTATATGTGGGGCCATCATGATCAAGTTACATGAAGTGCAAGATTGTTTTATTACAAGGTTAATGAAATGAGAATAAGGGCTGAGTGTAGGATGGCAGGCAGTTGCAACTTACTAATTGACTTTTATACAATTTTGCATTATTGAAGCAGGAATGTTATTGAAAAGCTCTATTGTAATGTTTTACTTATAGTAGAATTACTCCGAAGATCAGACAATGTCTATATAATATATACAGCTTAACACAATATCTGGTACATAATAAATGCTGATAAAATGGCAGCTATTGTCATTATCACTTGGAGTTCCATGTGTGTCTCAAAGCCAATGTTTTCATAACTTGAATCCTCATCCTTTCCCCAAATCCCTTGCTCCTTTTGAATGATCTTACTGAGAAAAGTACCCATGGTCCATGGAGTTGTTTGAGAAGGAATCCTCAGTTTGCCATCTTTACTCCCCACAGTCTGTGGGTGGTTCTGTTGGTTACGGTCTCTCTCGGTCCCTCCTGTGAGTTGTGCTGTGGCTCCTGTGTTTCCTGGGGCGGTACTGCTTGCCCCCTCCTCATGGCCGCCCTCGCTCCGGGGCCTGCTCTTCATCTGATCGTGTCCCTGCTCTGCTGGAGCTTTCCCGCCAGGCCTGACTCCTTCAGGATGACCTAGTCTTGTTAGTGTGGAAGGCGGGGCTTCCCGTGACTGAGCTGCCGTCTCCTTGGCACTGAGTCCCTCAGGGTCCCTCCTCTGTTCTCGCCATGCCAAGCGCTGCGGTTGGGGAAACTGGAGTGCTCCCTACCCTCGTGAGAGCAGAGCCCTGGGAGGGGTTCCCCGCCGTGGACACAGAGCCTGCTTCCAGGGGCGTGCTCGGGACAGATTTTTTTAACCTGAGTGAAAGTTTCCTCATATCTGTGTTTTTGTACATGGTGTTTTTTTGCTTAGAATACTCTTTCCATCCTTCATTTGGTCTTGATAACTTCTATTCATCCTTGATAACGTGTATTCATCCTTTAATATTCAGCTGACAAGTCTCGTACAAGAGGCTTCCTTCACATTCCCAGCACCGTGCTGGACTACAACACCCTCGAGGGCAGAGGCAGTCTCTTCTTTTGTTTTTGTGTTCCCAGTGCCTGCTTGACAAGTTCAGTTGGGTGCATGAACGCTCTCATATGCTGGGTGGGGTGGGCACAGTGCTGGGGAGATGGGCACCAGGTGAAAAGGCAAGTCTTGAGATTGTGTCTGGGATATAGTATTTCTTTTTCAGGTAAGTATCTTCTGTTACCTCATTTGTTCTCTACGGCAGTGAGATAATAGAACTTAACGTTATCACTTCATTTGAGAGATGCAGACATTGAAAGAGTTTGAAGAATTTATATGACTTGCTTGAGTTACAAAGTTAGAACTATGATTCTGTTTTGTTTTGTTTTTCTATTTCCAGATCTAGGTTACTTCTATATTAAGTTATTTGAGTAACTGGGTGCCTATCAGAAATTGGGGAATAGTTAGAAGAGCAGCTAAATTGGTTTTGGAGGAAATAAATAGAAAAAAAAACAGTTAAGTCAGACAAATTGTAGCAGTGCCTAATAGGCTGGCACCAAGATCCTATTTCTATTTAAAATTTTTTTCATACCTATTTATGACATATGGCATCATGCCTTGCTCCATTTCATGACCAAAGACGCTTCAATAAACATTTGTTTGAATTTCCCTATGTACCAGGCATCGTGCTAGATGGAGATAATACAAAGATGAATAAAACTGAAGGCGCTAATAGCTGAGTGGAGACAGCAATGCACATCACACTCTAATTCATTATGACAGGTCCTCAGACAAATAATCAAATAGGGATAAGAAGGAGGGTGGCATGCATTCTGTCTCAATGTTCAGGGGAGGGACTGCGAACTTCATGTCTGGGGGGATAGTGTATTTACTTTGTCCACTTAGTGGTGATTCACGTGTTCATCACAGAGATAATGACATCGCATAGAGGTATGCAGAGATCTTCAGAAAAAGTAGCAATTTTAGATGCCAGCCTCAGGTGTATAGATCAGCAGTATTCCAAGGTTTTGATGCAAGCTTTGTGCCATGAGGATGTTCTGGGTCAGTATTCACAGCTACTTGTTAGACAAAGGTCCATGTTTTCTCCCTCCTGACCCCACGTTCCCCTTCATTCAGGTCACCATCACTCCCCACCTGAATGTGAAAATAACTTCAAAAATCTCCCCACATCCATTCTTGCCTCTCTAGTTCATACAGCATGGTACTGCTAGGACTGTCTCTCTAAAACATTATTTGCTCACTTATGAAAATCTTTCAAAGGTTTCCCTTTTTTCTTTGGAACAAAGGCCAAAATCTTTAACATTTCCTGTGAAGCTCTTATCTGGCTTCATTTCCAGGTGTTATAAAGATGCCTGGTACATGGAAGGGGCATATCAGTGTTTGCTGTTACGGTGACGATTATTAATAACCTCCTTCATTATCTCCCTTGAGCCTTCTCATATTTGGAAGACAGCATGTTTTTCCCTCCACAGGTTTGGCACACCTGCTTTCCTTTCTCATCCCCATCATCTCGCTACCTTGTGCTCATCTTCACTTAGTGCCTGTGTACTGACAGAGCCTGAATTCCTCACGGCCCTGATCTATACCAGTTTAATAACTTAGAATAATTTAACTAATACCTGCCTTCTGCATTAGACTATGAGACAGGGTCTGGGACCATGTCTGTTTTGTTCATTTCTATGTCTCTAGCCCTCAGTCAGTACTGACTGGCTGACAAGAGTGCCTCTACTGTGATTGAAGGGCCTTAGGATTAGAAGAGCTTCAATTCCTTTGGTAGGACCAGTGGTCTCTGTATTAGCTGCCCAGTTTAGCCGAAGACACCCAAATATACAAACATCTCAGAGTCGTAGAGATGTACTTGGCCAAATGCTTGCTTCGGGCAGAACAATTCTCTCAAGTTGGTAACCACTGGGGGTTACCATAAACAAGCAGTGGAAATATATGATAAGACCTCCCTTTATTTATCACGAAGTCAGAACTAATGCATCCTCACCTTGTAGAGATGCTCCAAAACTTTTAAAAAAGCATATACTTTCCTTTCTTAATTCTTATCTAGACTATCTGAATATTGTATGATGATAGCCTGTACAGAAATCCCATTGGGAGCTTATCAAATAACTTTATGTTATGGAAATGTAATTTATGCATATAGAGTAATATTCCTTTCTTCTTTGCTTTCTTTCGGAGCTAAAGTGTTCCATCTTTATGTAGTTTGGATTTAATTTGCATGAAAATTCATTTTTAAATCTTAAATGAATATTCAGCTGTGTTTGGAGTTTTTCTTATGGCTTTTCGTTTGCATAATGACATGTAAATATTCTACAGACAGTCTTTTCTTAAGATTCAGAATAATATCTGTACCATTGTGAAAATTGTGACAATTCTGACTTTTCCTAAGAATGTATTTAATTATATTCTAGCACAACAACTTCTCTGGGGATATTCAGGTATGGTAACTGACTAAATGTTGTGTTTATTTGTAGCCTGAAGTTTTTGTTCATTTGATTCTTTAAATACTGGTTTTTCATTTACCTAAGTAGCTAGGAATTATGTCAATATTTTTTTTCTGATTATAGTAACTATTAAAGGAGAGAGGAAACTAATATAGATACATACATTGTTGTTATACATGCCATAATAAAACCACATTTAAGTGACCTGTAACCATTCATTTCATAACATTTAGTCTCAAATGAAAGAATCATGCTGAAATTTTTTATTTGAAGCTGTGGTGCGAATGGGAAAGAGAAAGTGAATGTACCTCTGTTACAATACACATATATATTAAGATTAAAAAGGATAGAGGGGAATCAATTCCGGGCTCTGAGACTAAAGTGAGAAGACCTTGTGGCCCCCTGCTTCACGTGCTGATGTTTGGGACAGCAGGGAACCCCTGTCCATGGCATACTGGGAGGACAACTGCCACACAGCTTTCATTAGGAACAGTCGCTTATTGTTCTTACAATACCTAGTGAACCATGCTGTGGACTCTGTTTTTTTTTTAATTAAGTTATCATTGATATACAATCGTATGAAGGTTTCACATGAGCAACACTGGTTTCAACATTCACCCATATTATTAAGTGCCCCCCTGCCCCGGCCCCATTGTAGTCACTGTCTATCAGTGTAGTAAGATGCTATAAAGTCATTACTTGTCTTCCCTGTGCTGTACTGCCTTCCCCATGACCTACCTATATTGTGATTGCTAATTATAATGCCCCTCAATCCCCTTCTCCCTCCCTCCCCACCCACTTTCCCCGACCCCTTCTAACCACTAGTCAGTCCCTCTTGGAGTCTGTGAGTCTGCTGCTGTTTGTTCCTTCAGTTTTGCTTTGTTTTTATACTCGTGGATTCTTTTTTTTTTAAGTAAGAAGTTTTTGACTCACCTTGTTGATTGACTCACCTTCTCCCAGTTAATGTTTCACTTGGAAAATTAGAGGATGCAAGATTTGCTTAATGGAAATTCTTTGTATGGTAAATTTTATTTTTGGAGTCGATCTGTTCTTTGAAGGAGGCTATACTTATATTAATATGAACTAGAAACCAAGTCATTGTTACACTGGTAATTCACATAAACATTAAATTTGGTTTCTAGTTTAGTTTATATTAAAAGTGCCTTATCATTCACAGCTACTATGACTATATAGTCTTAAACCTTAATCAGTCTATCTTTTATACCCAAGGTGCAATCAAAGAGGAAAACAAAATCCTCATGGAAGCAGGCTGTGTAGTTATACCTGCCCTGGGACGCTGGGTTACGGCTGTGTTCTCTCTAGTTATTGTCGCATCTTCTGTTCAAGTTGGAAACTAGGAAGGCAGCAGCAGAGTGTCAGTGTTGACCTCTTGAGAAGAAATTTGGTCACTAGTGTATTTTTGAACCACCTCGGCATGCTCCACCTTAGTGTGGAGTTTCTGTCGGACCCGCTCTCTGCTGCCACTGTGCCCGAGGAGTGCTTAGCTGGCAGGCAGCTGTCTTCCCTCCTTTGGCTGCTCGTTTCCTTTTTCCCTTTTTGATTCCTTGATGATTTGACTGATCTACAGTTTACCATGATTGGACCTTCACTTTATCACATAAGTGTTCACAAAGAGATTTGGGTATCCGCACAGTGGAGCGTGGTCAGAACTCAGCAGCAACCACAGCTGCCACCGCCCTTTCTGTGCAAGGGAAGCTTAGGAAGCAGTCGCTGTGCACGGAGCCTCGGAGCCCCAGAGCAGCCAGCGAGAGCCAGGCGAAGTGCAGTGACCTCCCCATGAATGAGGGCGCTCAGGACCGGGATTTCTTGGTTGAGTGAATTTTGAAGTGGACTGTAATATCTTATTTCCATCCATGTTGAAAATCTTTCTCAAAGTTAGTGCTGAGCATAAACATATACAGTAAAAAACAGTGCAGTCCTTGAATAGTGATTCAGTGTGTTGATATTATTTTGAACTGATCTATATACATAGTGAAGTGAAAAGTCTTATAAGAATTCTTTCTAAATTAAGCAATCATATTTGATAATAGTTTAGATAAAACCTTTCTGTGTCTGGGAACACTTTTGGCATTATACAGTTAACCTCTGTTAACAGTGCCGATAATTTTAAATGCTAGGCCATAAAACATAAGTCATTTATTAAAATGCTATAAAAATTGTCTTGCTGATGCTGTTAGAGGTGCTTTACAATTTCAATGGCTTTCTAACCCAGGACATGAAAACTTACTTTCTATGTTAACATTTATACTTTAGGGTTAAAAGCTAAAAGGCTTAATTAAATACAAAATAGAAGGAAACCAGGACTTTGAATTAAATCAATTTATGTACTCAGAATTGTATCTTACTACAGTTTCTCTCTCCTTTATTTTCTGTAATTTTTTTTTTCAGTCGAGCATGACTGGTGTGTTAGTTGCATGTTATATGTGCTGGAGGGCTGTGTTTGGCATTTTGTATAGTAGATAATTTTCCTGAAGGTAGGTATGTTTTATAAATTGTGAAATTTCATACAAGGTTATTAGGTATGATTGTGTACAAAAATGCATGTCCTGTGCAGTTATTAACATAGAATATAGTGTGATGAATATTTACTCTTTTGTTTCTGAGTGTTCTCAGTTTTAATTGCTAACTATATCATATCCTTGTCTTATGATTTGGTATTTTATTATGTTAATTCAATTCAATAGGACATTGTTAAAAATTAATTATAAAATTATATTTTAATGGACTTTATAGACCAAGGAGGCTATGCTAGTTAGACCACTGACAAGATTTTATGATTTCTTAAATATTATTGTTTGAATTACCCTATATCATACAACGTGAAGCTGAAAATATTCAGAACTTGGGTATTGACATCTTCTAAGAGTTGTAAAAGTATGCCCTTGCTTAAACTTCTATGGCACTAATTTTAAAATGTGTCCTCATGAAAGATACTTTTCTTGGTAGAAGGTAGAGATATTTTCTTGATGTGTAAGTTGGTGAAATAAGGGTGTCCTTCCTTGGTTAAAAAATAATGATTTACAATAGTTTTAAGGGCTTGAATATGACCTCTTTAATGACTTTTTCAAAAATAGTCGTAAGGGTGTAAAAATTGTACATATATAGGGAGAAAACTGAATGTTTTTTATAAGATTGAGATGGTTTTTATTTCTCTGTATGGGCAAATGCATACTTATAAGGTATATAATGTTATTTTAAAATTTTGTTCCTACTGGTATTATAAATGCTCTGAAGTGCAAAATGCACTTGGAAATAAAATGTTATTTTCTAAACCAATGGTTAAAAATCAGCAAAAAACCTTTTTCCCCCAGACAAAATTTTCTTAGTTTCCTAATTTATAAAACATCCAGAATTGGAGCTTCTTTGGGGGAGGGGACCCCCTGGCTCACAGGGTGCCCCTCTGGCTCTGTGCCTTGTTCCTGAAGCATTTCTGCACAGTCCCAAGGCTCTGAAGAACATACATTAATAAGTCATAAGTAGCTACATAAGATCTACTTTGGGAAGGTTGTGAATATGCTCCGTACTTGGGCATGTATACAGAGTGGTCTGGAGACCTAGAGCCTCATCCCCACCCTTTTTCCAGATGAGAGAATTCAAGTCCCAGGAAGATTAAGTGGCACCTAACTTACACATGTACTTACTGGTGAAAGGAAACTCCGTAGGTCTTGCCTCAGCTTTGGAAGTTGGTCGCCAAGACTGAGACTCAGGCTTCATGCCCCTTTGTTTAGCCCATGTGGCCACATGGCTCCTGGAACATGAAGAAAAGAAAATTCCTACTAGGTTTGCTTATAAATTACCCTTAAATAAAAGGGCACTTATTTAAACTTTATCCACATTTTCTTTGATGCTTTCATTTGTGGACAGACAACCACTAAGAATTACTTTCCATATTGATTTCATCTGTAGAACACTATAGGATAATTTTTGAAACACATGTAAATATATTTTATATATTTATTTAAAATAAGCACTCCAGAGAGAATTATTTTTTCCTGTGGGTTATTATAAACATGGATTTATGTGTAGGTTCTGTCTTATTATTTAAAAACTATTTTAGCTCAGTTATGCTGAATTTTTGCAATTTTACAGTATACTTAGACCTCTAAAATGACCTAATACTAATGTACAAGAATAGAAAGCTAGAAAGTTACAATAAAATTCTATGTATTTGTAACATTTCTGTATATGATTTACAGGAAGACCATGTACTCAACTTCAGCTTCTAAATCCAGAACGATTTGCACGTCTTATCAAAGAAGTAATGAATACATTCTGGCCTGGCAGAGAGTTGATCGTTCAATGGTATCTATTTGACAAAGACAAAAATCACCCATCTGTTTCATGGCTTAAAATGGTTTGGAAGAATCTCTATATACATTTTTCAGAAGATTTGACTTTATTTGATGAGATGCCACTTATACCCAGAACTACACTAGAAGAAGATCAGACATGTGTGGAACTCATTAGACTCAGGGTTCCATCATTAGTCATTTTAGATGATGAATCTGAAGCCCAGCTTCCAGAATTTTTAGCAGACATTGTACAAAAACTTGGAGGGATTGTCCTTAAAAAATTAGATGCCTCCATACAACATCCACTTATTAAAAAATACATTCACTCACCATTGCCAAGTGCTGTTTTGCAGATAATGGAGAAAATGCCATTGCAGAAATTGTGTAATCAAATAGCTTCGCTACTTCCAACACACAAAGATGCTCTGAGGAAGTTCTTAGCTAGTTTAACTGAGAGCAGTGAAAAGGAGAAAAGAATAATTCAGGAATTGACAATATTCAAGCGAATTAACCATCTCTCTGATCAGGGGGTTTCCTCTTACACAAAACTGAAGGGCTGTAAGGTCTTGCACCATACTGCCACCCTTCCCGCGGACCTGCGACTTTCTGTCTCCGTGATAGACAGCAGCGATGAAGCTACTATTCGCCTGGCAAACCTCTTGAAAATAGAGAGGTTAAAGACCACTAGTTGCTTAAAGCTTATTTTAAGAGATATTGAAAATGCATTTTATTCACATGAAGAGATAACACACCTTATGTTATGGATCCTTGAGAATCTATCCTCACTTAAAAATGAGAATCCAAATGTGCTTGACTGGTTAATGCCTTTAAAATTCATTCAGATTTCACAGGAACAGATGGTATCAGCCAGTGAACTCTTTGATCCTGATGTAGAAATACTAAAGGATCTCTTTCATAATGAAGAAGAAACTTGTTTCCCACCTTCAGTTTTTACCTCACCAGATATTCTTCATTCTTTGAGACAGATTGGTTTAAAGAATGAATCCAGTCTCAAAGAGAAAGACATTGTGCAAGTAGCAAACAAAATTGAAGCCTTGCAGGCTAGTTCTTGTCCACAGGATATTCTTCTAAAGAAAGCCAAAACTCTCTTACTGGTTTTAAATAAGAATCATGCACTGTTGCAGTCATCTGAAGGAAAGATGACATTGAAGAAAATAAAATGGGTTCCAGCTTGTAAGGAAAGGCCTCCAAATTATCCAGGCTCTTTGGTCTGGAAAGGAGATCTCTGTAATCTTTGTGTACCACCAGATATGTGTGATGTAGCCCATGCAATTCTGGTCGGCTCATCACTTCCTCTTGTTGAGAGTATTCACATACACTTGGAAAAAGCTTTAGGTATCTTCACAAAACCTAGTATCAGTGCTGTGTTAAAACACTTTAAAATTGTTGTTGACTGGTATACTTCAAAAACCTTTAGTGATGAAGACTATTATCAATTCCAACATATTTTGCTTGAAATTTATGGATTCATGCATGATCATTTAGATGAAGGGAAAGATGCTTTCAGAGCCTTAACATTTCCTTGGGTTTGGACTGGTAAAAAATTTTGTCCCCTCACTCAAGCTGTGATAAAGCCATTCCATGATCTTGACCTTCAGCCTTATTTGCATAGTGTGCCTAAAACCATGGCAAAATTCCACCAACTATTTAAGGCTTGTGGTTCAATAGAGGAGTTGACATCAGATCATATTTCCATGGTCATTCAGAAGGTATATCTCAAAAGTGACCAAGATCTCAGTGAACAAGAAAGCAAACAAAATCTTCATCTTATGTTGAATATTATCAGATGGCTATATAGCAATCAGATTCCAGCAAGCCCCAATACACCAGTTCCTATACATCATAGCAGAAATCCTTCTAAACTTATAATGAAGCCAATTCATGAATGCTGTTATTGTGACATCAAAGTTGATGACCTTAATGACTTACTGGAAGATTCAGTGGAACCAATCATTTTGGTGCATGAAGACATACCCATGAAAACTGCAGAATGGCTGAAAGTTCCATGCCTTAGTACAAGATTGATCAATCCTGAAAACATGGGATTTGAGCAGTCTGGGCAGAGAGAACCACTTACTGTAAGAATTAAAAATATTCTGGAAGAATACCCTTCAGTGTCAGATATTTTTAAAGAGCTACTTCAAAATGCCGATGATGCAAATGCAACAGAATGCAGTTTCATGATTGATATGAGAAGAAATATGGACATCAGAGAGAATCTCCTAGACCCAGGAATGGCAGCTTGTCATGGACCTGCATTGTGGTCATTCAATAATTCTGAATTTTCAGATTCAGATTTTGTGAACATAACTAGATTAGGAGAATCTTTAAAAAGGGGAGAAGTTGATAAAGTTGGGAAATTTGGTCTTGGATTTAATTCTGTATACCATATCACGGACATTCCCATCATTATGAGTCGAGAATTCATGATAATGTTTGATCCAAACATAAACCATATCAGTAAACACATTAAGGATAAATCTAATCCTGGGATCAAAATTAATTGGAGTAAACAGCAGAAAAGACTTAGGAAATTTCCTAATCAGTTCAAACCATTTATAGATGTATTTGGCTGTCATTTACCCTTGACCATAGAAGCACCTTACAGCTACAATGGAACTCTTTTCCGACTGTCCTTCAGAACTCAACAGGAAGCGAAAGTAAGTGAAGTTAGCAGTACCTGCTATAATACAGCAGATATATACTCTCTTGTGGATGAATTTAGTCTTTGTGGACACAGGCTTATCATTTTCACTCAGAGTGTAAATGCAATGTATTTGAAGTACTTGAAAATTGAGGAAACCAATCCCAGCTTAGCACAAGATACAATAATAATTAAAAAAAAACCCTGCTCTTCCGAAGCATTGCATGCACCTGTCTTAAGTGTTTTAAAAGAAGCTGCTGAGCTCATGAAGACTTGCAGTAGCAGTAATAAAAAGGTTCCTGCTGATGTGCCAAAGTCATCTTGCATTCTTCAGATCACAGTTGAAGAATTTCACCATGTATTCAGGAGGATTGCTGACTTACAATCACCACTTTTTAGAGGTCCAGATGATGACCCAGCTGCCCTCTTTGAAATGGCTAAGTGTGGCCAATCAAAAAAGCCATCGGATGAGTTGCCACAAAAAACAGTAGAGTGTACCACGTGGCTTCTGTGTACCTGCATGGATACAGGAGAGGCTCTAAAGTTTTCCCTGAGTGAAAGTGGACGAAGGCTTGGACTGGTTCCTTGCGGGGCAGTAGGAGTTCTACTGTCTGAAATCCAGGACCAGACGTGGGCAGTGAAGCCACACGTTGGAGAGGTATTTTGCTATTTACCTTTACGAATAAAAACAGGGTTACCAGTTCACATCAATGGGTGCTTTGCTGTTACTTCAAATAGAAAAGAAATCTGGAAGACAGATACAAAAGGGCGATGGAATACCACATTCATGAGACACGTAATTGTGAAGGCTTACCTAGAGGCAGTCAGTGTCCTGCGTGACCTGGCCGTCAGTGGGGAGCTAGTGGATTATACTTATTATGCAGTGTGGCCTGATCCAGATTTAGTTCATGATGATTTTTCTGTAATCTGTCAAGGATTTTATGAAGATATAGCTCATGGAAAAGGGAGAGAACTGACCAGAGTCTTCTCTGATGGATCTATGTGGGTTTCCATGAAAAATGTGAGATTTCTAGATGACTCTATACTTAAAAGAAGAGATGTTGGTCCAGCAGCCTTCAAAATATTTTTGAAATACCTCAAGAAGACTGGGTCAAAAAACCTTTGTGCTGTTGAACTTCCTTCTTCAGTAAAATTAGGATTTGAAGAAGCTGGCTGCAAACAAATACTGCTTGAAAATACATTTTCAGAGAAGCAGTTTTTTTCAGAAGTGTTTTTTCCAAATATTCAGGAAATTGAACCAGAACTCAGAGATCCTTTAATGAATTTTGTTCTAAATGAAAAAGTTGATGAATTCTCAGGAATTCTTCGTGTTACTCCATGTATTCCTTGCTCTTTGGAGAGGCATCCTTTGGTTTTACCATCAAGATTAATCCACCCTGAAGGACGAGTTGCAAAGTTATTTGATACTAAAGATGGACGGTTTCCTTATGGTTCTTCTCAGGACTATCTAAATCCTATTATTTTGATTAAACTAGTTCAGTTAGGTATGGCAAAAGATGACATCTTATGGGATGACATGCTAGAACGTGCAGAGTCAGTAACTGAAATTAATAAAAGTGATCATGTCGCTGCTTGTCTAAGAAGTAGTATCCTATTAAGTCTTATTGATGAAAAACTAAAAATAAGAGATCCTAGAGCAAAGGATTTTGCTGCAAAATATCAAACAATCCCCTTCCTTCCATTTCTAACAAAACCAGCCGGTTTTTCTTTGGACTGGAAAGGTAACAGTTTTAAGCCTGAAACTATGTTTGCAGCAACAGACCTTTATACAGCTGAACATCAAGATATAGTTTGTCTTTTGCAGCCAATTCTAAATGAAAACTCACATTCTTTCAGAGGCTGTGGTTCAGTGCCACTGGCTGTCAAAGAGTTTTTGGGATTACTAAGGAAGCCAACAGTTGATCTGGTTATAAGCCAGTTGAAAGAAGTTGCAAAATCAGTTGATGATGGCATTACATTGTACCAGGAGAATATCACCAATGCTTGCTACAAATACCTGCATGAGGCAATGTCGCAAAATGAAATCACTAAGATAACAATCACTGAAAAGTTAAAACCCTTTAGCTTCATTCTAGTTGAGAATGCATATGTTGACGCAGAAAAAGTTGCTTTTCATTTGAATTTTGAAGCAGCACCATACCTTTATCAGTTGCCTAATAAATATAAAAATAATTTCCGTGAACTTTTTGAAAGTGTGGGTGTGAGGCAGTCATTTACTGTCGAAGATTTTGCTCTTGTTTTGGAATCTGTTGATCAAGAAAAAGGAACAAAGCAAATAACAGAAGAGAATTTCCAGCTTTGCCGGAGAATAATTAGTGAGGGAATATGGGGTCTCATCAGAGAGAAGAAACAAGAATTTTGTGAGAAAAATTATGGCAAAATATTACTACCAGACACTAATCTTAAGCTTCTTCCTGCTAGATCTTTATGCTACAATGATTGTCCCTGGATAAAAGTAAAGGATACCACTGTAAAATATTGTCATGCTGATATACCCAGGGAAGTAGCTGTAAAACTTGGAGCAGTACCAAAGCGACATAAAGCCTTAGAAAGGTACGCATCCAACATCTGTTTTACAACACTGGGCACTGAATTTGGACAGAAAGAAAAACTGACCAGCAGAATTAAGAGTATCCTTAATGCCTATCCTTCAGAAAAGGAGATGCTGAAGGAGCTTCTTCAAAATGCTGACGATGCAAAAGCCACAGAAATCTGTTTTGTGTTTGATCCTAGACAGCATCCAGTTGATAGAATATTTGACGATAAATGGGCCCCATTGCAGGGACCAGCGCTTTGTGTATATAACAACCAACCTTTTACAGAAGATGATGTCAGAGGAATTCAGAATCTTGGAAAAGGCACCAAGGAAGGAAATCCTTGTAAAACTGGACAGTATGGAATAGGATTCAATTCTGTGTACCATATTACAGACTGCCCTTCTTTTATTTCTGGCAATGATATCCTGTGTATTTTTGATCCTCATGCCAGATATGCACCAGGAGCCACATCTGTTAGTCCCGGACGCATGTTCAGAGATTTAGATGCAGATTTCAGGACACAATTCTCAGATGTTCTGGATCTTTATTTGGGAACCCACTTTAAACTGGATAATTGCACAATGTTTAGATTTCCTCTTCGTAATGGAGAAATGGCAAAAGTTTCAGAAATTTCTTCAGTTGCATCATCAGACAGAATGGTCCAGAATCTTTTGGACAAATTGCGGTCCGATGGGGCAGAACTTTTAATGTTTCTTAATCACATGGAAAAAATTTCTATTTGTGAAATAGATAAAGCTACTGGAGCTCTAAATGTGCTGTATTCTGTAAAGGGCAAAATCACTGATGGAGACAGATTGAAAAGGAAACAGTTTCATGCATCTGTAATTGATAGTGTTACTAAAAAGAGGCAGCTCAAAGACATACCAGTTCAGCAGATTACGTATACTATGGATACTGAGGACTCTGAAGGAAATCTTACTACATGGCTAGTTTGTAATAGATCAGGTTTTTCAAGTATGGAAAAAGTATCTAAGAGTGTTATATCAGCTCACAAGAACCAGGATATTACTCTCTTCCCGCGGGGAGGAGTAGCTGCTTGCATCACTCACAACTATAAAAAACCCCACAGGGCCTTCTGCTTTTTGCCCCTCTCTTTAGAGACGGGATTACCATTTCATGTGAATGGCCACTTTGCTCTAGATTCAGCCAGAAGGAATCTGTGGCGTGATGATAATGGAGTCGGTGTTCGAAGTGACTGGAATAACAGTTTAATGACAGCTTTAATAGCTCCTGCATATGTCGAATTATTAATCCAGTTAAAAAAGCGGTATTTCCCTGGTTCTGACCCAACATTATCACTTTTACAGAACACACCTATTCATGTTGTAAAGGACACTTTAAAGAAGTTTTTGTCATTTTTCCCAGTCAATAGGCTTGATCTACAGCCAGATCTGTATTGTCTAGTGAAAGCGCTTTACAGCTGCATTCACGAAGATATGAAGCGTCTCTTACCTGTTGTACGAGCTCCCAATATTGATGGCTCTGATTTACACTCTGCAGTTATAATAACTTGGATTAATATGTCTACTTCAAATAAAACGAGACCATTTTTTGACAATTTGCTGCAGGATGAATTACAACACCTTAAAAATGCAGATTATAATATCACAACACGCAAAACAGTAGCAGAGAATGTCTATAGGCTGAAACACCTACTTTTAGAAATTGGTTTCAACTTGGTTTACAACTGTGATGAGACTGCTAATCTGTATCACTGTCTTATAGATGCTGATATTCCTGTTAGTTATGTAACTCCTGCTGATGTTAGGTCTTTTTTAATGACATTTTCCTCTCCTGATACTAACTGCCATATTGGGAAGCTGCCTTGTCGTCTCCAGCAGACTAACCTAAAACTTTTTCACAGTTTAAAACTTTTAGTTGATTATTGTTTTAAGGATGCAGAAGAAAATGAGATTGAAGTGGAGGGACTACCACTTCTCATTACACTGGACAGTGTTTTACAAACTTTTGATGCAAAACGACCCAAGTTTCTAACAACATACCATGAATTGATTCCATCACGCAAAGACTTGTTCATGAATACATTGTATTTGAAATACAGTACTATTTTATTGAATTGTAAAGTTGCAAAAGTGTTTGACATTTCCAGCTTTGCTGATTTGTTACCCTCTGTATTGCCTCGTGAATATAAGACCAAAAATTGTACAAAGTGGAAAGACAATTTTGCAAGTGAGTCTTGGCTTAAAAACGCATGGCATTTTATCAGTGAATCTGTAACTGTGAAAGAAGATCAAGAAGAAACAAAACCAATGTTTGATGTCGTTGTTGATACCTTAAAAGACTGGGCGTTGCTTCCGGGAACAAAGTTTACTGTGTCAGCCAGTCAGCTGGTGGTTCCTGAGGGTGATGTTCTGCTGCCTCTAAGCCTCATGCACATTGCAGTTTTTCCAAATGCCCAGAGTGATAAAGTTTTTCATGCTCTCATGAAGGCTGGTTGTATTCAGCTTGCTTTGAACAAAATCTGCTCCAAAGACAGTACATTTGTTCCTCTGTTGTCATGTCACACGGCAAACATAGAGAGCCCTACTAGCATTTTGAAGGCTGTACATTACATGGTCCAAAGTTCAACATTTAGAAGTGAAAAATTAGTAGAAAATGACTTTGAAGCACTTTTGATGTATTTCAACTGTAATTTGAGTGACTTGATGTCCCAAGATGACATAAAAGTTTTAAAGTCACTTCCATGCTACAAATCCATCAGTGGTCGCTATATGAGCATTGCGAAATTTGGAACATGCTATGTACTTACAAAAAGTATTCCTTCAGCAGAAGTGGAAAAATGGACGCAATCATCATCATCTGCATTTCTTGAAGAGAAGATACACTTAAAAGAACTATATGAGGTGCTTGGTTGTGTACCTGTAGATGATCTTGAGGTATATTTGAAACATCTCTTACCAAAAATTGAAAATCTCTCTTATGATGCAAAATTAGAGCACTTGATCTATCTTAAGAATAGATTGTCAAGTATTGAAGAATTATCAGAGATCAAGGAACAACTTTTTGAAAAACTGGAAAGTTTATTGATAATCCATGATGCTAACAGCCGACTCAAGCAAGCAAAACATTTCTATGATAGAACTGTGAGAGTTTTTGAAGTTATGCTTCCTGAGAAATTGTTCATTCCTAAGGACTTCTTTAAAAAGTTGGAACAGCTTATAAAGCCCAAAAATCCAGTTGCATTTATGACATCCTGGGTGGAATTCTTAAGAAATATTGGGCTAAAATACATACTTTCTCAGCAGCAGTTGTTGCAGTTCGCCAAGGAAATCAGTGTGAGAGCTAATACAGAAAACTGGTCTAAAGAAACATTGCAAAATACAGTTGATATCCTTCTCCATCATATATTCCAAGAACGAATGGATTTGTTATCTGGAAATTTTCTGAAAGAACTGTCTTTAATACCATTCTTATGTCCTGAGAGGGCTCCTGCTGAATTCATTAGATTTCATCCTCAATATCAAGAGGTAAATGGAACACTTCCTCTTATAAAATTCAATGGAGCACAAGTAAATCCAAAATTCAAGCAGTGTGATGTGCTGCAGCTGTTATGGACATCCTGCCCTATTCTTCCGGAGAAGGCCACACCGTTGACTATCAAAGAACAAGAAGGTGGTGACCTTGGTCCACAAGAACAGCTTGAGCAAGTTTTAAGTATGCTTAATGTTACCTTGGATCCCCCTCTCGATAAGGTCATTAATAACTGCAGAAACATATGCAACATAACAACTTTGGATGAAGAAATGGTAAAAACTAGAGCAAAGGTCTTAAGGAGCATATATGAATTTCTCAGTGCGGAAAAAAGGGAGTTTCGTTTTCAACTGAGAGGGGTTGCTTTTGTGATGGTAGAAGATGGTTGGAAACTTCTGAAGCCTGAAGAGGTAGTGATAAATCTAGAATATGAATCTGATTTTAAACCTTATTTATACAAGCTACCTTTAGAACTTGGCACATTTCATCAGTTGTTCAAACATTTAGGTACTGAAGATATTATTTCAACTAAGCAATATGTTGAAGTGTTGAGCCGCATATTCAAAAATTCTGAAGGAAAACAGTTAGATCCTAATGAAATGCGTACAGTTAAGAGAGTAGTTTCTGGCTTGTTCAAGAGTCTACAAAATGATTCAGTCAAGGTGAGGGGTGATCTTGAGAATGTACGAGACCTCATGCTTTACCTTCCAAGCCAGGATGGTAGACTGGTGAAGTCCAGCATCTTAGTGTTTGATGATGCACCACATTACAAAAGTAGAATCCAAGGGAATATTGGGGTGCAAATGTTGGTTGATCTTAGCCAGTGCTACTTAGGGAAAGACCACGGATTTCATACAAAGCTGATAATGCTCTTTCCTCAAAAACTCAGACCTCGTTTACTGAGCAGTATACTTGAAGAGCAGTTAGATGAAGAGACTCCCAAAGTTTGTCAGTTTGGAGCATTGTGTTCTCTTCAGGGAAGGTTGCAGCTACTCTTGTCTTCTGAACAGTTCATTACAGGACTGATTAGAATTATGAAGCATGAAAATGATAATGCTTTCCTGGCCAACGAAGAAAAAGCCATAAGACTTTGCAAAACCCTAAGAGAAGGATTGAAAGTGTCCTGTTTTGAAAAGCTTCAAACGACATTGAGAGTAAAAGGTTTTAATCCTATTCCCCATAGTAGAAGTGAAACTTTTGCTTTTTTGAAGAGGTTTGGTAATGCGGTCATTCTGCTCTACATACAACATTCAGACAGTAAAGACATTAATTTCCTATTAGCATTAGCAATGACGCTTAAATCAGCGACTGACAATTTGATTTCTGACACTTCCTACTTAATTGCTATGCTGGGATGCAATGATATTTACAGAATCACTGAGAAGCTTGACAGTTTAGGAGTGAAATATGACTCTTCAGAACCATCTAAACTTGAACTTCCAATGCCCGGCACTCCAATACCTGCTGAGATTCATTATACTCTGCTTATGGATCCCATGAATGTTTTTTACCCAGGAGAATATGTTGGGTACCTTGTTGATGCTGAAGGTGGTGACATCTATGGATCTTACCAGCCAACATACACCTATGCAATTATTGTACAAGAAGTTGAAAGAGAAGATGCAGACAATTCTAGTTTTCTAGGAAAGATATATCAGATTGATATTGGTTATAGTGAATATAAAATAGTTAGCTCTCTTGATCTGTATAAGTTTTCAAGGCCTGAGGAAAGCTCTCAAAGTAGAGACAGTGCCCCTTCTACACCCACCAGCCCTACCGAGTTCCTAGCTCCTGGTCTACGAAGCATCCCTCCTCTTTTCTCTGGGAGAGAGAGCCACAAGACCTCATCTTCAAAACATCATTCCCCCAAAAAGCTTAAGGTGACTTCTTTACCAGAAATTTTAAAAGAAGTGACATCAGTGGTGGAGCAAGCTTGGAAGCTTCCAGAATCCGAAAGAAAAAAGATTATTAGGCGGTTGTATTTGAAATGGCACCCTGACAAAAACCCAGAGAATCATGATATTGCTAATGAAGTTTTTAAACATTTGCAGAATGAAATCAGCCGACTAGAGAAACAGGCTTTTCTAGATCAAAATGCAGACAGAGCCTCACGGCGAACATTTCCAACCTCAGCATCCCGATTTCAGTCAGACAAGTACTCGTTTCAGAGATTTTATACTTCGTGGAATCAGGAGGCAACAAGCCATAAATCTGAAAGGCAACAACAAAATAAAGAAAAATGCCCACCTCCACCTGGACAGACTTACTCCCAGAGGTTCTTTGTTCCTCCCACTTTCAAGTCCGTTGGCAATCCAGTCGAAGCACGCAGATGGTTAAGGCAAGCCAGAGCAAATTTTTCAGCTGCTAGGAATGATCTCCATAAAAATGCCAATGAATGGGTGTGCTTTAAATGTTACCTTTCTACTAAGTTAGCTTTGATTGCCGCTGACTATGCTGTGAGGGGGAAGTCCGATAAAGATGTGAAACCAACTGCACTGGCACAAAAAATAGAGGAATATAGTCAGCAACTTGAAGGACTGACAAATGATGTTCACACACTGGAAGCTTACGGTGTAGACAGCTTAAAAACAAGATATCCTGATTTGCTGCCTTTCCCACAGATCCCAAACGACAGGTTCACTTCTGAGGTTGCTATGAGGGTGATGGAATGTACTGCCTGTATCATTATAAAACTTGAAAATTTTATACAACAAAAAGTGTGAAAATATTTAAAGTAAAAATCCGAGCTGGATGTTGAATGTGTCGTAACACAAATATGAAGTGCTGTACTTCCTTTAGCTTCGTTGCCAGTTATTTAGGAATTGTGAAGCGCAGCGCAGATTGTTTGGGAAGAAGTTTGGAGTTGTTATTAACATGAATAGCAATAGGAGACCTTAACTGAATCCTGAAGAGAATTATTTTGAAGATAGTTGTAAACTGCACAATTGCTAGATATATTTGAATGGCTAGGGTAGCACATTATTGAACTGCACTTTATATAACCAAAGCTTAGCTGTTGTCAGGTAGAGGTCTGTGTATGTCTCTGGTTAAGGTGAAGTCATTTTATGTTTTTAACATGGTATTTTTGAAGGAGCTGATGAAACACTGGACATATCATTGGTTTAAACAAGGGGAATTAAGTCTTTGGAGTTTCTGATTTCCTTAAGTGGCTCCTCTTTGGATGCATTATTTTCTTATCAGCTGGATCTGATTATGAATTTGTTGCAATTTTACATCTTAAATACTCAGTACATTTAAAAAATGGGACAGTGTTTTTATCCTGAATACTACTTGATTAAGAGTCTGGAGAGAGTACTCCCTGGGGTGCCCTGAGTGCACTTTACGTCCTTATTTTAAATGGTTTACACCTTATGTTTACAGGCTTCCTTTCATGAAAATAGCGTACGGAAAACTCGAAGTGGTGGCAGTTCTTTTCACCAGATGTTAATATTGCTTCCGAGAACTGCTTACCACAACATTTACCAACGGTTAGAACATATGCTTTTTGTTTGTACTTATTTTCCACAAATGTCATTATTTATATAGTGTGGTTGAACAGGATGCAATCTTTTGTTGTCTAAAGGTGCTGCAATTAAAAAAAACTTTGCCTTTCAACATGGCACTTAGCGGAGCTTTTTGGATTTTACTTTGGGAACATTAAAAAAATTGTAAAATCATTGTGACAATATTCAGTTGTTCATATAAGAGGAGCTATCAGCTTGTATTTTTCCCATGAATTGTTTAGAACTGACATTTAATTTTCATCATGTTTGAGTGTCTTACCATATGTATTTACTTGCAAATATTTCTTTTGCAGAATGTGAAAGGTAATGATAATTAGTTCATATAAGTATGCTGGCTGTAAATGAAGCTAAATATAATATTTTATGCAATTAAGGGCTTGGGGAGCACATAAAAAGTTGTTTTTACTTTTATTGGTAATAAGGAATGTTTGTGCCTCCACTATTGTATTGCTTCTGGATGTGAAGCCATGTAATTATTTCTGCTATTATAATAAGTGCCATACTTTTAATAAAGTAAATGTACATATGAAATCATTGTAACTGATATTTCCTGAGAAATAGTTCACTGAAAACCAAACTTAATATCTTCTTATATTAAGTTTATATATGGGTTCGGTGTATGTGTGTCTATTGGAAAATGGAAATATTAGGTTAGAATTTTCTATATGTTCTATACTGGAATTTTAGTAGGTTTCTTTTTTATGGTAGAATATAAAGTGCTCAATATATACAGGTTTATTAAGTGCTCATTGATTTAGTTTAAAGTTTATCTTATTTTACCCTTTTTAAGGAATAAGATTAGTTGATATGTAATATATAGATGTATTTGAAAATACATTAAATAATGGTTCTTTTGTAGGTAGAGGCTGAATTAATATCCACCTTAATCTCAGGAGAGGGCCACATGTCTGGTGCTAATTCACACTTGAACACTGACAGATGAGAAATGTGCATCTTTATATCTGAGCCCCAAGTCTTCACGTTTGGCAGGCCAGAGCTGAGAGTTCTGTCCTGGGCTACCTGAATTCTGGATCTTCTCTTTCTTGGGACTTTCTTAAGGCATGCTTGCTACTCTGAAACTCAGTCAGCACTTGGAATATATATTTTATTGCTTTTGGATATTAAAATTTATGCAGAAAACTTTGGCCTTTGTGATAGTTGATCTAGTTGGAGTTTTATTTTTTTTTCTAGCCTTTCTTAAAAAAAAAAGTGCAGGTTCAGAATCCCTTATATGAAACCCTTGGATCCAAATGTATATCAGAATTTAGGTTTTAGAAAGTTAATACAAGCATGTAATAACAGCATTCTCATCAGGGTCAGACAGCACCCTTTAATTAAACATAGTATTATTTCTGCAGTAAAGCCTATGAATGTTTACCCTCAATGGAATCTATAGGCCTGGTGCAGAGCCTTATCTAAATTTTGGTCAGGTTTTGCCATCAATAGTTCGCAGCAGATATATTTAGAAAGTTTTCATTTTTTGGAGCTTTTTAGATTTTCAAATTAAGGTAATGAATTTTGAACTTGAACTAATTTTGTATTTCATTATTTTATGTTTTTTCTTTATCCCTATTTTGCTTTTCTTATTAAAAGGAAAATGAGGACTGTCAGCCAGTGTGGATGTTAGCTGCTGCCGAGGAGCACTTGGGCCATAGGCCTTGCTACTCCCAGGAGTGGCTTCTGCGGCTAGATGAGGAGGGCCGCACATGTCCCCAGCAGACAGTGTGCAAAGTGCTGAGGGCTTGAGAACGGTGTTGGTGAGATGTTTAGATAGTGTTTAATGAATAAAAAAGTTCACAGTTCTGATCTGGGGATGGGTGGGATTTTCTTCCACTGGTGCCAAGTGACATTTTCTGTACTCCAAATGTTTCATAGATGTCGAGGATAAAATCTGTAGTGCTGGTAGAAAAGAGCAATTACACAAGAGTTTAATTAGTCTTGTACCGATCAGGGTTCTACCAGAGAAACAACAACCAGTATGAGATACGCAGATGGTGAACTGTGAAGAGATCTATCCCCAGGATTTGACTCCTGATTGTGGGGGCTGGTGAGTCTGCAGTCCACGTGGCAGTCCTACACCACAGGCCAGAAACGCTCAGCAGGGGCTGGAGCTGCAGTCCACAGCTAGAATTTCCTACAACTTTGGCTTCTGAAGGTTTTTTTCCCCCCATTTATCTTGCTCTAACACATGTGGCCTAAGGTAGTGTCATTCATTCATCCATTGGAAAACACCCATCCTGAGTGCGCTGGGCAGGCCTTGCTGGGCTGGAGGCACAGAGGGGACAGTGCCCCCTGGCTGCTGGTTTCCGTCAACAACAGACCAGAGAACTGTCTACTTACATCATGAACCTGGTCTGCTTGTACACCAAAGCCAGATTTAGTTATTTTTTTTACTTTAAAATAAGAATTATGTGCTTAAAATTTATGTTTCTTTCTCTTAAGTTGGAGAGTGGCTTGGGAGGTACCCTGGTGTACTCTGAATATGAAAGCCCTGGTGGCTGAGGAGACAGAATTGGAGTTGTGCCATGTGTCTGGTTAGAAATCCACCTCTGCTTAGCAGTGCACTTAGATTCTCTGGTTCCATCTGCCTGTTTACAATTGATACAAAGTTTATTTGGTTTCCAAACCAAAGCAAGTTTGAAGTGGAATTCAAAATATAGAGAAGACTGCTGAAGCTGAGTTAAGGAGCAATATGAATCAGGGAAGGAAGGGGACAAAAAACTGTAAAAAGCAGCCACCGTGTGAGGGGTCGTGCCCTATCCCACTGTCTCCAGAGGAGATGGATGCGGCGGGTGGGTAGGTGAGCAGGGGCTGGGGGGTGTACGGGAGGGGAAGGTCCTGAGCATGTGTGGCTAAGCCTGCCTTTCCCTTCGAGTGGGGCTGCCTGCACGACAGGTGCCTCGTCCACCCTGCCCCCCTGGTGAACTGTGGGCGCCTAGAGCCTATAGTCCTGCCGCGACCGGACGGGATTGTGTGTTATTCAGCTGTTAAATCTTAGAAGTCCTTTTGGCTGCAAACCAAACTTCTTTACTATTAAAGCTGATTGATATTTTGATCTTCATCTTTTTAACTCTTGTCTGCTCAGTCAGTGTGGAAATTGAACAAGAAATAGGGCTATCTTTTGAGGTTGCTCGACTATCAACCCTCAGTGGTCTATAACCACTTGGTATATAGGAGTATTAGTGTCTGTATCTCATTAGTTATGTTCATAATCAAGACCTCGGACCATTAAAGAAAACTTAAATTACATGCAGCCTATCTAAATGTTTTGAGTCTAACCACTGGTAACTTCCTTATCACTTGGAGAACACAGCTATCTCTAACAACTTTCATGATTCCATATAACAAAGGAGCAAAAAATTCTAATTTACACCTTTTATTTAAGAGATTTTATTCTCCATACTTTCTCATTGATTCTTTTTTTCACCTTAATTTATTTAAGAACATTTTTTTTTGGACAGTACTATGAGAACCAAGCTATTTTATGAATATTCCATGTGATCCTATATTATGTCAAGAAGGCTGGAAGACGTTTTTGCATAAACATAGAACAAGAGAGCAAATATGACAAAGAAGTGTCAATACTATTTACTATGAGAATAGAAATGTTGATGAAAGAAAGCAGACAATTAAAAAAATCAGGACTTAACTAAATGTAAAAGTGACCACCAATTTATAAAAGCACCCAACCTCTTGAAACGTTGGGAGCATTATTTTTAGAGTTGAGTTTACTCTTAATTGCTTAGAAAACACTGTATTTTTATTTTGTGATTTCAAGTGTTTGCATACTAGAGATTTAAAAATCAAGGAGTCGTTAAGTGGGCTACACTGTTAAACGAACACCTTTTTCAAACAGCGTTAGAAATAAAGAGTTCACTTTTCTACTTTCTCTCAGTTCTGAGACTAGAATCTGAACTTAGGTTTATAGTTGTAAATTCTATAATTTGAAAGTTGCAGTGCTGTTGGTCTCACCATATCTTGAGCTGTCTGGAGATTCTGATTATTACAACTGGTAAAACAAAAGCAAAGCAAATCAACTCCCACCACCCTTGGTGATGAAGGGCATTTTACAAAGTGAATGAGTGGCTTACACAAAACTAACCGGTTTTCACAGGTTCACTGTGTCCTCTTTGGTTAATAGCAACTTCTACAACCAATTGGTACTATACATATTTTGACACACTGAGAGTCAGGTGTTATGAAGTTATATCCAGCCTTGTCTCTATTGTGTAGGGTTAACTACACAGGTGGGCAGTTCTGGGTTCCACCACCTACTAGTGGTTCGATCTTGCCGATGAAAAGACCGTTTGGATTGTAGTTTCCTTACTTGTCAAATGAGTATCAACCCATCGACACAGTTATCAGGTAGATTGATGTTTTGGATGGAATGAGACAACATATCAAAACTTTTTGAAGTAAAAGCAGCTATTCAAATGTAGGGTCACGTTTTAATTTAATTTCAAAAGATACTATATGGGGAGACTTCCGGGAAGACGGCGGTGTGAGCAGGGCGGCAGAAATCTCCTCCCAAAACTATATAAATCTATGAAAACACAGCAAATACAACTATTCCTAAAAGAGAAATCGGAGCACACAGGAAAGTGCACAGCGTGCAGCCACACCTGGGAGGACTCAGCACCCCGCAAGGCGGGTAAGATACAGAACCGTGACCCGGCGGCACCCGAACACTCACCCAGCCCAGCGTGCCGGTGGGAGGAGAGGATTCAGAGCCGGGAGGGAGTGGAAGAGCAGGTCCGCGAAATAACCAGCCTGGTGGTCTGCGCCGGAGCACCGGGAGCGCTGACACACATCGCGCGGTGCATCAGACATTGGAGAGGCAGAAGGTGCAGGTTTTGAGCCAGTAAGGCGCAGGGACCATGCAGCCAGTGCCCAGGGACAAGAGAAAAGCGCACGCCATTTGTAGCCATCCCGGAGAGGCGGGGGGGCCAGCAAGGGAACACCATTGCCCCAGCGGGCTCAGCCCTGCAGGCTGGAAGTCCTGGGGAACTTCAGTCCCCTTCGCTAGTGACAGAAAGAAGGGAGCAACCACGCTGGAACTTTATACAGAAAACAATAGCGTCCCATTCATTCCTACCTACAAAGAAAGCGGCGCGGCTGAGGCTGCGAATTAGTGAAGCAACAGCGACACCTACGGCACACGCAGAGAATCCACTCCAGGTGGGCTTTTTTTTTTCTCCTGTTTGATTTCTTGCCCTTTTTTAACTTTTTTCACCATCCTATTCTTTCATTTCTTTCTCTCTTCTTTCTCGTCGTTTTTTTTTTTTGCTTGCCTGTGTTTTTTTTTGGTGGTGCTTTTTTTTTCTCTTTTCTTTTTGAACTTTAAAGAGCCCAGCTGACATACGTGGCACCTACCAGCGACCACTCCTGCCAACATGACAAGACAGAAGAATATGATACAGACAAAGATCACCAAGATTCAGAGCCCCTCTGAGAAGGAATCTGAAGAGATGGAAATGCAGCATCTTCCTGAAAAAGAATTCAGAATAAAAGTCATAACCATGCTGATGGATCTACAGAGAAATATGCAAGGGCTAAGGGAGGAAGTGAGGGAAGTCAGGAAAGATAATGCAGAAATGAGACAAGCCATCAACGGGCTCAGCAGCAGACTGTATGAGATGCAAGAGACTGTTAATGCAATAGAAATCAGAGAACAGGAATACAGAGCAACAGTGGCAGACAGAGATAAAAGGATCTCTAGGAATGAAAGAATATTAAGACAACTGTGTGACCAATCCAAACAGAACAATATTCGCATTATAGGAGTACCAGAGGAAGAAGAGAGAGAAAAAGGGATAGAAAGTGTCTTTGAAGAAATAATTGCTGAAAACTTCGCCATGCTGGGGAAGGAAATAGTCTTGCAGTCCATGGAAGCCCACAGATCTCCTAACACAAGGGACCCCAAGAAGACAACACCAAGACACATAATAACTAAAATGGCAAAGATCAAAGATAAGGACAGAGTATTAAAGGCAGCTAGAGAAAGAAAAAAGATCACCTTCAAAGGAAAACCCATCAGACTAACATCAGACTTCTCAACAGAAACCTTACAGGCTAGAAGAGAATGGCATGATATATTTAACGCAATGAAACAGAAGGGCCTCGAACCAAGAATACTGTATCCAGCACGATTATCATTTAAATATGATGGAGGGATTAAACAATTTCCAGACAAGCAAAAGCTGAGAGAATTTGCCTCCCATAAACCACCTCTACAGGACATCTTAAAGGAACTGCTCTAGAGGGAAGCACTCCTAAGGCTAAAAAGCTGTCACCAGAGAAAATAAAATCATAGCAAAGAAAGCAGACCATCCAAAACTAACTAAAGGCAAAGAATAAAACACCTAGTACATAAAGAATGGAGGAGGAAGAATAAGAAGGGAGAGAAATAAAGAAACATCAGACTGTGTTTACAATAACTTAACAAGAAAGTTAAGTTAGATTGTTAGATAGTAAAGAAGCAACCCTTGAACCGTTGGTAACCACGAATCTAAAGCCAGCAATGGCAATAAGTACATATCTTTCGATAATCACCCTAAACGTAAATGGACTGAATGCACCAATCAAAAGACACAGAGTAACAGAATGGATAAAAAAGCAAGACCCATCTATATGCTGCCTACAAGAAACTCACCTCAAACGCAAAGATATCCCCAGATTAAAAGTGAAGGGATGGAAAAAGATATTTCATGCAAACAACAAAGAGAAAAAAGCAGGTGTTGCAGTATTTGTATCAGACAAAATAGACTTCAAAACGAAGAAAGTAGCAAGAGATAAAGAAGGACATTACATAATGATAAAGGGGTCAATCCAACAAGAAGATATAACCATTTTAAATATATGTGCACCCAACACAGGGGCGCCGGCATTTGTGAAACAAATACTAACAGAATTAAAGGAGGAAATAGATAGCAATGCATTCATCTTAGGAGACTTCAACACACCACTCACTCCAAGGGACAGATCAACCAGACAAAATAAGTAAAGACACAGAGGCACTGAACAACACACTAGAACAGATGGACCTAACAGACATCTACAGAACTCTACACCCAAAAGCAACAGGATACACATTCTTCTCAAGTGCACATGGAACATTTTCCAGAATAGACCACATACTAGGCCACCAAAAGAACCTCAGTAAAATAGAAAATATTGAAATTCTACCAACCAACTTCTCAGATCATAAAGGTATTAAACTAGAATTAAACTTTAGAAAGAAAACAAAAAGGCTCACAAATACACGGAGACTTAACAACATTCTCCTAATTAACCAATGGGTCAATGTCCAAATCAAAACAGAAATCAAAGAGTATATGGAAACAAATGACAACAACACAAAGCCACAGCTTCTGTGGGACGCAGCAAAGGCAGTTCTAAGAGGAAAGTATATTGCAGTCCAGGCTTATCTAAAGAAAGAAGAACATTCCCAAATGAATAGTCTAAAGACACAATTACTGAAATTGGAAAAAGAAGAACAAATGAGGCCCAAAGTCACCAGAAGGAGGGACATAATAAAGATTAGAGAAGAAATAAATAAAATTGAGAAGAATAAAACAATAGAAAAAATCAATGAAACCAAGAGCTGGTTCTTTGAAAAAATAAACAAAATAGATAAACCCCTAGCCAGACTCATTAAGAGAAAAAGAGAATCTACACACATAAACACAATCAGAAATGAGAAAGGAAAAATCACGACGGACCCCACAGAAATACAAAGAATTATAAGAGAATATTATGAGAATCTATATGCTAAGAAGCTGGAAAACCTAGAAGAAATGGACAACTTCTTAGAAAAATACAACCTTCCAAGACTGACCAAGCAAGAAACAGAAAAACTAAACAGACCAATCACCAGCAACGAAATTGAAGCGGTAATCAAAAAACTACCCAAGAACAAAACCCCCGGACCAGATGGATTCACCTCTGAGTTCTACCAGACATATAGAGAAGAAATAACACCGATTCTCCTTAAAGTTTTCCAAAAAATAGAAGAGGAGGGAATACTTCCAAACTCATTCTATGAAGCCAGCATCACTCTAATACCAAAACCGGGCAAAGACCTCACCAAAAAAGAAAATTACAGACCAATATCCCTGATGAACGTAGATGCAAAAATACTCAACAAAATATTAGCAAACCGAATTCAAAAATACATCAAGAGGATCATACACCATGATCAAGTGGGATTCATCCCAGGGATGCAAGGATGGTACAACATTCGAAAATCCATCAACATCATCCACCACATCAACAAAAAGAAGAACAAAAACCACATGATCATCTCCATAGATGCTGAAAAAGCATTTGACAAAATTCAGCATCCATTCCTGATTAAAACTCTCAACAAAATGGGTATAGAGGGCAAGTACCTCAACATCATAAAGGCTATATATGACAAACCCACAGCTAACATCATACTTAACGGCGAGACGCTGAAAGCTTTTCATCTAAGATCGGGAACAAGACAGGGATGCCCACTCTCTCCACTGTTATTCAACATAGTACTGGAGGTCCTAGCCACAGCAATCAGACAAAACAAAGACATACAAGGCATCCAGATTGGTAAAGAAGAAGTCAAATTGTCACTATTTGCAGATAACATGATACTGTACATAAAAAACCCTAAAGACTCCACTCCAAAACTACTAGAACTAATATCTGAATTCAGCAAAGTTGCAGGATACAAAATTAACACACAGAAATCTGTTGCTTTCCTATACACTAATGATGAACTAACAGAAAGAGAAATCAGAAAAACAATTCCATTCACAATTGCATGAAAAAGAATAAAATACCTAGGAATAAACCTAACGAAGGAAGTGAAAGACCTGTACCCTGAAAACTACAAGACATTCCTAAGAGAAATTAAAGAGGACACTAACAAATGGAAATGCATCCCATGCTCTTGGCTAGGAAGAATAAATATTGTCAAAATGGCTATACTGCCCAAAGTAATCTACAGATTCAATGCAATCCCTATCAAACTACCAACAGCTTTCTTCAATGAACTGGAACAAATAATTCTAAAATTCATATGGCACCACAAAAGACCCCAAATAGCCAAAGCAGTCCTGAGAAGGAGGAATAAAACAGGGGGAATTACGCTCCCTGATCAAGCTCTACTACAAAGCCACAGTAATCAAGACAATTTGGTATTGGCACAAAAACAGACCCACAGATCAGTGGAATAGGATAGAAAATCCAAACATCAACCCAAACACATACAGTCAATTAATATTTGATAAGGGAGCTTTGGATATACACTGGGGAGATGATAGCCTCTTCAGCAGCTGGTGTTGGAAAAACTGGACAGCTACACGTAAGAGAATGAAACTGGACTACAGTCTAGCCCCATACACAAAGGTAAACTCAAGGTGGATCAAAGACCTGAATGTAAGTCATGAAACTATAAAACTCTTAGAAAAAAAATATAGGCAAAAAGCTCTTGGACATAAACATGAGCGACTTCTTCATGAACATATCTCCCTGAGCAAGGGAAACAAAAGCAAAAATGAACAAGTGGGACTATATGAAGCTGAAAAGCTTCTGTACAGCAAAGGACACCATCAGTAGAACAAAAAGACTTCCTACAGTATGGGAGAATATATTCATAAATGACGTATCTGATTAGGGGTTGACATCCAAAATATATAAAGAACTCACACACCTCAACAAACAAAAAGCAAATGATCCAATTAAGAAATGGGCAGAGGACATGAATAGACACTTCTCCAAAGAAGAAATTCAGTTGGCCAACAGGCACATGAAAAGATGCTCCACATCGCTAATCATCAGAGAAATGCAGATTAAAACCACAATGAGATATCACCTCACAGCAGTGAGGATGGCCACCATCCAAAACACAAACAACAACAAATGTTGGCGAGGATGTGGAGAAAAGGGAACCCTCCTACACTGCTGGTGGTACTGCAAATTAGTTCAAGCATTGTGGAAAGCAGTATGGAGGTTCCTCAAAAAACTCAAAATAGAAATACCATTTGACCCAGGAATTCCACTCCTAGGAATTTACCCTAAGAATGCAGCAGCCCAATTTGAAAAGGACAGATGCACCCCTATGTTTATTGCAGCACTATTTACAATAGCCAAGAAATGGAAGCAACCTAAGTGTCCATCAGTAGATGAATGGATAAAGAAGATGTGGTACATATACACAATGGAATATTATTCAGCCATAAGAAGAAAACAAATCCTACCACTTGCAACAACATGGATGGAGCTAGAGGGTATTATGCTCAGTGAAATAAGCCAAGCCGAAAAAGACAAGTATCAAATGATTTCACTCATATGTGGAGTAAAAGAACAAAGAAAAAAACTGAAGGAACAAAACAGCAGCAGACTCACAGAACCCAAGAACGGACTAATAGTTACCAAAGGGAAAGGGACTGGGGAAAATGGGCGGGAAGGGAGGGATAAGAGGGAAAAAGGGGCATTACGATTAGCAGATGTAATGTTGGGGGGGCACGGGGAGGGCAGTACAACTCAGAGAAGACAAGTAGTGATTCTATAGCATCTCACTACGCTGATGGACAGTGACTGTAATGGGGTTGGTGGGGGGGACCTGATGAAGGGGTAGTTTAATAATCGTAATATTGCATATGTAATTGTAAATTAATGATAATAAAATAAATTATATTAAAAAAAAAAAAGAAATACCATTTGACCCAGGAATTCCACTCCTAGGAATTTACCCTAAGAATGCAGCAGCCCAGTTTGAAAAGACAGATGCACCCCTATGTTTATCGCAGCACTATTTACAATAGCCAAGAAATGGAAGCAACCTAAGTGTCCATCAGTAGATGAATGGATAAAGAAGATGTGGTACATATACACAATGGAATATTATTCAGCCATAAGAAGAAAACAAATCCTACCATTTGCAACAAAATGGATGGAGCTAGAGGGTATTATGCTCAGTGAAATAAGCCAAGCTGAAAAAGACAAGTACCAAATGATTTCACTCATATGTGGAGTATAAGAACTAAGGGAAAAAAAAACAACAACAAAAAAACCTGAAGGAACAAAACAGCAGGAGACTCACAGAACCCAAGAACGGACTAATAGTTACCAAAGGGAAAGGGACTGGGGAGGATGGGTGGGAAGGGAGGGGCAAGGGGGAAGAAGGGACATTACGATCAGCAGATGTAATGTTGGGGGGGCGCATAGGGAGGGCTGTACAACTCAGAGAGGACAAGTAGTGACTCTATGGCTTCTCACTATGCTGATGGACAGTGACTGTAATGGGGTTGGGTGGGCGGGGACGTGATGAAGGGGGTAGTGTATTCACCATAATATTACTCATTTAATTGTAGATTAATGATATCAAAATAAACTTATTTAAAAAAAGGTAGGAAGTTCTGACACACACTACAACCAAGATGAATTATATCCTAAGTGAAATAATAAACCAGTCACATAAAAAAAAAAAGATACTATATGGCCTTGTGACTTGTCCCATCTGAACTTTTTGGTATCATCAGTAACTTGGGAAAAATAATACCTACCTGAAATAATTCTGAGGATTAAAGAAAGTAAGACACTCAAGCTATGAAGTTTGTGAAAAATGTAGTCTGATTTTTATTGCTCTTTGACTATAAAGAAAGCATGATTAATGTTGTATAATTTATTGAGTACATATTGAAAATCAGATCAACCTCAAACTTGCTTCAAAACCTGAACATTGTCTTGTGAAACCTAAAACACTGCATTAAAAACAAAGAGAGAACTTACAGGTTTGACTTTTACAGTGTAGGCGCCTCATAGAACTTTGGGGGCATTTTGATATTTACCAATGCTACTTGAATGGGGAGTTAGATATCCACAGTTCAACATCATAAATTCTACGTGGCAATTCTATATTTCATTGTAGATTGATTATCTGTTAAAAATGAAAAGTCACAATGGTTCTGATGAAAATCTAGTGGAATATGCAGTCTTTTGATATCTAACTTTTGCATCTAATATCCACGTGCCATTTCGAGATCACGTAGTTTCATCTGAACACTTTGTTACTTTTTTCTTTCTGGGTTCCTTTTGAAGACGTGTCCTCCTACTTCCCATCCGCCACCTTGGTTTTGCAGCATGTCACATCTGAAGGCCTGAGGTGAGAGCTTTGAATCACTGAAAGGAAGCAGGCATCCCATGGAAATGCAGGTGTTTTAGAGGCAGATGTGACTCTGTTCGTGGCATGTGGTACCCACGCCAGCCACAGACAGGTAAAGCTTCCCATCCGGACACACACAGATCTCATAGAGTCTTTGTGAGCTGCCAGCGGGCCCTCGTGTGCCCTCAGCCAACTTGGGTAAACACACAGTGCCAGCATCGAGCACAAGCTGTTAGGGAGAAAATGAACAATGAAGTGGTAAAGCAGGAATGAACACGGTAAGCAAGAAATGCATACTCTCAAAATGTTCCAGACAAATTACTTTTTCCTCTGGGTAGAAAATGAAATAGCCACTTGGCTTAACTCAAGTCATATTTAATTATCTGATTCTTTTAAAGCCTGTTTCTTTTATGTCCAGGCAGGGGTGTGACGATTGGTGGGAGGTCATTTTTTCTTTCACCCAGTGTGCCAACTGAGCCAGGAAAATTTAGGATGCTACCCGAAAAACACCTCTCAGAATAATTTGACAAAATAATAGAATTTCTTGGCTGATTCACATTTATCTTGTGATCTACTTTGACTTTATGCTGAACCATCTCTCTTCCCCATGAGGATATAGTACAAGCCATAAGAATAGATTCATCTTAATTTTTATCTGTAAATGTTGGAATTTCTCCTGATTTATTTTCCTATGAAAGGCAATTAAATTAATCTTATTGACTATCACCCATTTTCCTAATTTTTTAAATACCATTTGAAACTCTGCTACCATCTATGAGGCGTGGAAAAACAGTAGACACACAAACTGAAGTCAACTAAATTAAAATGAAAGTCACTGGACTTTTTGTTCCTATTATAGTTTACTTGGATTGAAGGGCAAATAAACGGCCATTGACTGAGATTTGGACATCTGTGTGATAATCTAAGGAAACAAGGATTGTGGCGCGAGCTGCCACGCCTTACCCATTGTAGAGCCCTCACTTGGTAGAAGGAATTGAAGTGTATGTGGGCGGACTAATGCTCTTCCTAGCCAGCAGGTCAGATGGGGCCTTTGTGTTACATAGCTCTCATCTGTGAGCGCCGATCTTCTAATAAGCAGCCTGTGTTCCCTCTCCGGAATGATCGGTGGCACCACAGGAAAAGCTTTACACCGTGGTCTGGAACACTGTCAGAGTATAAAACAAATCAACGGCTATTCCTTTTCCAAAGCAGAACCCATGTAGGTTATTGTCCAGTGCTTTGGGGTCTGGGGGTACTTGTGTTCCCTAACTTGATGGCTTCTCCTCTCCTTCTTGTGACTAATGGGTCGACTTTTTTTCCAGTGGTTACTTTTTTCCTGCTTTTGCAGCAAACTAGTCACTGGTAGCTCCCCTACCGCTTCCTTGCTCACCGTCATTTGCCTTTTTGGGAGTATTTTGTGGGAGGCCAGACATCGCCTCGCTTTGAGGTGGCTCCCAGGAATAAGGCGTAGCGACTGTATCTGCGGGTCAGGCTCTGTGCTACTTGTGAGACATGACACCTAATTCGTGGAAATAAGGAGTAGTTCAGAATTAAAATCAGTGTAAATTTTTTCAAGGTAACACTTTAAGTTTGTACTGACAATTGTCAGTTTGACTTGGCATACATCAATAATAATGATTTAGCGAGATTCTAAAATGCTTGATTTCCACTTTTGCTTCTCTATCTGCTCCTGGCAGCATAACTTTTTAAGTCACAGTTTGTAGGGGCTTCTCCAGACAACTTTTATATTCCGCTAGCAGGCTGCCGTTGGCTGGTCCCTCCACACCTGCTGCCTCAACTACCCTTTCCTCTTAATATTAATATAATTTCAAAATGTTGTCACCCATTTTACCACACCGGTGTCTAATAACCCAGTGACATAGTCAACCAAATATTCCTTCCCCTCCTTGGCAAATGAGAAGATAGGCTCAGAGACACCTGCTAATGTCCCTGAATTCAGGTAGGTAGGGAGGGAGCTGGTCTAACGCTAGAACAACCAGTGTTGGATAGCACCGCAGGATGGCTTTGGCTTATGTCAGTGATGTTTTATTTCTGGACTTGAAGTTCTGGATTTTGTCCTTGTAGCTGGTTTTTAAAACTCTTACTTTTCATATTTAGTTTTCACTAAACATGGTGTCAGCTGCACAGTGCTCTCGGTGAGAACTGATGACGGGTGTCATATTCAGGGAGGTCCTAGGGACAGCCGTACTGTGGGAAGTGGGGTCACTAGGAAATGCAGAATAGATATTCTCCGTGAGCTCTGAAATCTGTAGTGGTTTTTCAAAGTTAAAAATAACCAGAGACTTGTAGCACATTTACCAAAGAAAGCTGTCTGGATCCTATATGGAATTATTGGCCTCTTGGCCTTCTTTCTATGCTATATTTCCTTTGCCTTCTTTTTACATTGTTTGCTTTATGCCTTTCATAACACACTACCACCTGTTCACAAATGACCATAAACTTAATATGCTGATAACTTAATGGGCATGAATATCATCAGGACATCAATAGGAGCTTGATTTACTGAACTCACCATTCCGTCACTACTTTGAAAAATGATATCCATTTGAGAAAGGGCTTCGATTTTCCCAGCATGAGCTTTAATATGAACGCCTTTGGGGGCATCCATGCTTAGACTTCGTGTGGGCGATTCTAACCTGAAATGAGGGGAAAAAAAACCAAGAAAAAGTAGTATTAAAAGAAGCTACCCAAGAATCCCTCAATGAATGACAGCATAGAAAATAAAACTAAGGTAGATAGTATCTTCATGTCATTCATGTCCTTCTTGTATGTATATTGTACATTATCCGTTGATAAATCCAGAAATAGTGTTCAGAGATTAACTTCCCATCAGTGAGAGTCAGTGAAATTAGTGTCGTCTAAAACCATAAAAGAACTTGAGAGAGCCGCACAGTATACAGTAGTTTCAGATGGCATGGTCAAGCACTCTGGCATGCCTCGCTGGAAGAAAATGCTGTTTGGGAATAACTTGGTAAAACCATTTTTTTTTAGTTAAAGCACAAAGTTGAGAAAAAGACAAATTTAAGGGCAAAAATTTCTTTTGGAAAAATACTGAGCTGATGAAGTTGATAGGATGAGGACTGGCCTAAGCTGACTTTGTTTCTGTAAGATTTATCAGAATCTCTGTGACTAAGTAAAACATGTACAGAACCGGGAATATTTGGACCAGAAGCATTCTCTAATTTGCCTCTGCCAAGGAAAGACTGAATTTACAACACGGTACAAAATGATCACTTGGAAAGGTTTTCAGCTGCTCCAACACAACCCCACTCAAATCAGAAGTTTGAAAGGCTGATTGATTGAAATGTTTGAAGATCGATGAGAGACAGAGAATAGAATAGAAAATGATCTGTAATCCTCCACTGGAGAGCAAGATTAAGGCAGAGGGTGGGTAAAATGAGAAAGGGAAATGGCTCAAGAAGAGAGAAGTACCTGATCATGAATTTTCATTTGAACCAACTGAATATTTGATAGACTTTTAAGTCAGGTGGGTTGGTACCTTTAATTGGCAAGTGTTTTGTCTACCACTACTTGTTGTAGAAAACAAAGTTTCATTTTATGTACATCTCAGTGTGTAAAATTGATCTGTTACATATTTTGAAATACTGAGTATGAGAAAACGCTTAGAGATATCTATGGCATTTATTGGTCAACTTCTGTTGGGCTTAGGTTATGGGGAGGCATTGGTATCTCTAGATGAGCTTGGTCTGCTGCCTGCCTGCCTGTTTTGCTATTTTGACCTCTACTAATTGCCTACATTTTTCCTGCCTGGATTGATAGAAATAAAGAGGGAGGCAAAGGGGACAGAAAGGAAGAAAGGAGACCAGCCATCTGTAGAGACCTAGTCCATTTCAGGCAGACCACCTGATCTTAAAGACCCTAGTGAAAGTATATATGTTTCAAAGATAAATTATCTAACAGCAAAATCACCTCAACAGAAATAATTATTAGTTTTCAACCAGACTATAGATGCTTCAAGGAGAGCAAACTTCTTCCCCTTTGCATCTTTTCTAACCTTGGCGATGAAATATTTCCCTTCAGCACAAGTTAAGACACATTACCAAAAACCCGAGAGTAGAATGCTGTTAAATATACATTTCCATGAACATGTTCAACAGTCAGATATGAATTTAATTTTTTTCTGTCTTTTGTTGTATTTTAGTTTGTAATTTAGATATCTACCCTTTCCTTCAAATATGTGATTATATGACTATTTACTCGGGACTTATATGAAGAGCAAAAAGGTTTAGGCACTATCACAGAAATGAATCCAAATAAATAAATAAATAAGCTGTGGGTATATATGTGTATATGTACATATGTATGTGTATATATGTATAAATGTGTGTGTGTATATATATGTATATATATATACACATACAAGTACACATACACATACACAATTTGTGTTACAAAAATACAATTAAGAGAAATTAAACATGGCGGCATGAGAGGTGAGACAGAGGCTTCCTCCTAAAACTGCATATAATACAAAAATGTAAATGATACAACTACTCCTGAAAAATGCACAGGAAAGAGGACTGTGCCAGACTGCATACACCTGGAGACAAGAGTAGACCTCACAGAACAGGGTAACATACTAAAGGTGTGGCCTGGTGGGACCCAAGCCCTTCCCCCACCCCAGCGCACTGGGGGGAGGAAGAGGAATGGAGCAGGGAGGGAGTGGAGGCCTGGGACAGCTGAATACCTAACTCCGGAGATCTGCTCTGGGAGCACAAACCTACGTTTCATGGTGCCTGCATGATACTCTTGTGATTACGGGGTTGGAAAGCTAAGACAGGCAGGATTTCTGGAGAGACTGAGATTCCAGCCGCTTGTGGAAAGCAGGGATCCATATCCAGCTTCTCTGGGACAAAAGAAAGGCGGGCAGTCTGAGAGACTTCCTAACAAGGACGCGCTTAGCAAGAGGGCTGCTAAAGAGGCAAGGACTGCACAGAGCTTACGGCTCAGGAGAAAGGAGAGGTAGACAAAACTGTATGGGTGCACTCTGCCCAGCAGGTTGGGAGCTTTCACGATCTTCAGGGGCTCCAGCTCCCGGGCTGCCTACAAAGCTCCAGAAACCCCCTCCATGATAGGCAGACTACTGTGCCTTTCTCCTGGTTAGCCCCACGTGGCTTGCAAACCGGCAAACACTGCTCTGGCATTAGGCCAGCCAGAAAGAAGATCTGTCTACAGCAACTACAAACACAAAGTATAGAGGCTTATACCTGTGTGCTCAGCCCACTGGTTCAGGCAGTGGAGACAGGCATAGCAGCTGGGAGCAGGAAACAGCTCTTCCCTCCCCCCAGGCACCAATACGACTTCCTACGACCCCTGACATTGCTTCAAGGGCTGAGCAGCTCCAGAGAGTAGAGCTGCTGGGCACTAGAGGGCACCATATACAAATATGAAACGCCAAAGGAAACTGGTTCAGTGTAAAATTATTAATATAACTCCTGAGAAAGATTTAAATGATATCGACCTCATGACTCTCCCTGAAAGGGAGTTCAAAATAAAAATCATTAACATGTTAATGGAGGTACAGAAAGATATTCAAGAACTCAGGAATGAATTACGGTCGGAGATCCAATCATTGAAGAGGACAATGAACGGTATTAAAAGCAGACTGGATACAGTGGAGGAGACGATAAATGAAATAGAAACTAGAGAAGAGGAATACAAAGAAGCTGAGGCACAGAGAGAAAAAAGAATCTCTAAGAATGAAAGAATATTGAGAAAACTGTGTGACCAATCCAAACGGAACAATATTCGCATTATAGGGGTACCAGAAGAAGAAGAGAGAGAAAAGGGGATGGAAAGTGTCTTTGAGGAGGTAATTGCTGAAAACATCCTCAACCTAGGGAAGGAGATACTCTCTCAAGCCATGGAGGTGCACAGATCTCCCAGCACAAGAAACCCAAGGAAGACAACATCAAGACATATAATAATTAAAATGGCAAAGATCAAGGATAAGGACAGACTATTAAAAGCAGCCAGAGAGAGAAATAAGATTGCATACAAAGGAAAGCCCATCAGGTTACCATCAGACTTCTCAACAGAAAACTTACAGGCCAGAAGGGAGTGGCATGATGTATTTAATGCAATGAAGCAGAAGGGCCTTGAACCAAGAATATTTTATCCAGGAAGATTATCATTTAAATTTGAAGGAGGGATTAAACGATTTTCAGATAAGCAAAAGCTGAGAGAATTTGCCTCCCACAAACCATCTCTACAGTGTATTTTGGAGGGACTGCTATAGATGGAAGTGTTCCTACAGTTTAATAGCTGTCACCAGAGGTAATAAAACCACAGTAAAGAAAGTAGAACAGCTAATTACTAAGCAAATGCAAAATTAAATTAACCATCCCCAAAGTCAATCAAAGGATAGATAAAGAGTACAGAATATGATACCTAATATATAAAGAATGGAGGAGGAAGAAAAAGGAGGAGAAAAATAAAAGAGCCATTAGATTGTGTTTGTAATAGCATATTAAGTGAGTTAAGTTGGACTCTTAGATAGTAAGGAAGTGAACCTTGAACCTTTGGTAACCACGAATCTGAAGCCTGCAATGCCAATAAGTACATACCTATCCATAATCACCCTGTAAATGGACTGAATGCACCAATCAAAAGACATAGAGTCACTGAATGGATAAAAAAACAAGACCCATCTATATGCTGCCTGCAAGAGACTCACTTTAAACCCAAACACATACACAGACTAAAAGTGAAGGGATGGAAAAAGACATTTCATGCAACTAATGGGGGAAAAAAGCAGGAGTTGCAGTACTTGATTCAGACAGAATAGACGTCAAAACAAAGTCACAAGAGACAAAGAAGGACATTACATAATGATAAAAGGGTCAGTCCAACAAGAAGATATAACCATTATAAAAATCTATGCGCCCAACACAGGATCACCTACATACATGAAAAAATACTAAGAGAATTAAAAGGGGAAATAGAATGCAATGCATTCATTCTAGGAGACTTCATCACACCACTCACTCTGAAGGACATATCAACCAGACAGAAAATAAGTAAGGAGACAGAGGCACTGAACAACACATTAGAACAGATGGTCATAATGGACATCTGCACAACTCCACACCCAAAAGCAGCCAAAAACACATTCTTCTCAAATGCACATGGAACATTTTCAAGAATAGATCATATACTGGGCCAGGAAAAGAGCCCTGGTAAATTAAAATGATTGAAATTGTGCCAACCAGTTTCTCAGACCACAGAGGTATGAAACTAGAAATGAATTATGCAAAGAAAATGAAAAATCCCACAAACACATGGAGGTTTCACAACATGCTCCTAAATAACCAATGGATCAATGACCAAATAAAAACAGAGATCAAGCAATATGGAGACAAATGACAACAATAATTCAACACCGCAAAATCTGTGGGATGCAGCAAAGGCCATGTTAAGAGGAAAGTATATTGCAATACAGGCCTACCTCAGGAAAGAACAATCCCAAATGAGCAACCTAAACCCTGAAGTAACGAAACTAGAAAAAGAAGAACAAATTAGACCCAAAATCATTAGAAGGAAGGACATAATAAGATTAGAGCAGAAATAAATAAAATCAAGAAGAATAAAACAATAGAAAGGATCAATGAAAGCAAGGGCTGGTTCTTCGAGAAAATAAACAAAATAGATAAACTCCTAGCCAGACTTACCAAGAAAAAAAGAGTCTACTCACGTAAACGGAATGAGAAATGAGAAAGGAAAAATCACTACGGACACCACAGAAATACAAAGAACTATTAGAGAATACTATGAAAAATTATATGCTAACAAACTGGATAACCTAGAAGAAATGGACAACTTTCTAGAAAAATACAACCTTCCAAGGCTGACCCAGAAAGAAACAGAAAATGTGAACAGACCAATTACCAGCAACGAAATTGAACTGGTAATAAAAAACCTACCTAAGAACAAAACACCGGGACCAGATGGCTTCACCACTGAATTTTATCAAACATTTAGTGAAGACCTAAGACCCATCCTCCTTAAAGTTTTCCAAAAAGTAGAAGAGGAGGGAATACTCCCCAACGCATTCTACAAGGCCAGCATCACTCTAATACCAAAATGAGGCAAAGACATCACAAAAAAAGAAAACTACAGACAAATATCCCTGATGAACATAGAGGCAAAAATACTCAACAAAATATTAGCAAACAAAATTCAAAAATACATCAAAAAGATCATCAGTCATGATCAAGTGGGATTCATCCCAGGGATGCAAGGATGGTACAACATTCGAAAATCCATCAACATCATCCACCACATCAACAAAAAGGACAAAAACCACATGATCATCTCCATAGATGCTGGAAAAGCATTCGACAAAATTCAACATCCATTCATGATAAAAACTCTCAACGAAATGGGTATAGAGGGCAAGTACCTCAATATAATAAAGGCCATATATGACAAACCCACAGCCAACATTATACTTAGTGAGAAGCTGAAGGCTTTTCCTTTAAGATCGGGAACAAGACAAGGATGCCCACTCTCCCCACTTTTATTCAACATAGTTCTAGAGGTCCTAGCACGGCAATCACACAACACAAGGAAATAAAAGGCATCCAGATTGGCAAGGAAGAAGTCAAACTGTCCCTGTTTGCAGATGGCATGATATGTACATAAAAACCCTAAAGAATCCACTCCAAAACTACTAGATTTAATATCTGAATTCAGCAAAGTTGCGGGATACAATACACAGAAATCTGTTGCATTCCTATACAATAACGGTGGAATAGCAGAAAGAGAAATCAGGAAAACAATTCCATTCACAATCGCATCAAAAAGAATAAAGTACCTAGAAATAAACCTAATCAAGGAAGTGAAAGACGTATACCCTAGAAATTACAAGACACTCTTAAGAGAAATGAAAAAGGACACTAATAAATGGAAATTCATCCCATGCTCTTGGCTAGGAAGAATTAATATTGTCAAAATGCCCATCCTGCCTAAAGCAATCCACAGATTCAATGCAATCCCTATCAAAATACCAACAGCATTCTTCAATGAACTAGAACAAATAGTTCTAAAATTCATATGGAACGAAAAAAGACCCCAGATAGCCAAAGCTATTCTGAGAAGGAAGAATAAAGCCGGTGGAATTACGCTCCCTGACTTCAAGCTCTACTACAAAGCCACAGTAATCAAGACAATTTGGTACTGACACAAGAACAGACCCATCGACCAGTGGAACAGAATAGAGAGTCCAGATATAAACCTAAGCATATATGGTCAATTAATATATGATAAAGGAGCCATGGATATAGAATGGGGAAATGACAGCCTCTTCAACAGCTGGTGTTGGCAAAACTGGACAGCTACATGTAAGAGAATGAAACTGGATTATTGTCTAACCCCATACATGAAAGTAAACTCAGAGTGGATCAAAGACCTGAATGGAAGTCATGAAACCATAAAACTCTTAGAAAAAAGCATAGGCAAAAATCTCTTGGATATAAGTATGAGCAACGTCTTCATGAACATATCTCCCCAGGCAAGGGAAACAAAAGCAAAAATGAACAAGTGGGACTATATCAAACTAAAAAGCTTCTGTACAGCAAAGTACACCATCCGTAGAACAAAAAGACATCCTACAGTATGGGAGAATATATTCATAAATGACTATCTGATAAGGGGTTTACATCCAAATTATATAAAGAGCTCATGCACGTCAACAAGCAAAAAGCAAATAAGCCAATTAAAAAATGGGCAGAGGAGCTGAAAAGACACTTCTCCAAAGAAGAAATTCAGGTGGCCAACAGGCACATGAAAAGATGCTCCACATCGCTAATCATCAGAGAAATGCAGATTAAAACCACAATGATATATCACCTCACACCAATTAGGATGTCTACCATCCAAAAGACAAACAACAACAAATGTTGGCGAGGATGTGGAGAAAAGGGAACCCTCCTACACTGCTGGTGGGAATGCAAATTAGTTCAAACATTGTGGAAAGCAGTATGGAGGTTCCTCAAAAAACTCAAAATAGAAATACCATTCGACCCAGGAATTCCACTCCTAGGAATTTACCCTAAGAATGCAGCAGCCCAGTTTGACAAAGACATATGCACCCCTTATGTTTATTGCAGCACTATTTACAATAGCCAAGAAATGGAAGCAACCTAAGTGTCAATCAGTAGATGAATGGATAAAGAAGATGTGGTACATATACACAATGAAATATTATTCAGCCATAAGAAGAAAACAAATCCTATCATTTGCAACACCATGGACGGAGCTAGAGGGTATTATGCTCAGTGAAATAAGCCAGGTGGAGAAAGACAAGTATTAAATGATTTCACTCCTCTGTGGAGTATAAGAACAAAGGAAAAACTGAAGGAACAAAACAGCAGCAGACTCACAGAACCCAAGAATGGACTAACAGTTACCAAAGGGAAAGGAACTGGGGAAGATGGGTGGGAAGGGAGAGATAATGGGGAAAGGGGTATTACCATTAGCACACATAGTGTAGTGGGGGGCGGGATACGGGGAAGGCAGAATAACACAGAGAAGACAGGTAGTGATTCTATAGCATCTTACTATGCTGATGGACAGTGACTGTAATGGGGTCTGTGGTGGGGACTTGATAATAGGGGGAGTCTAGTAACCATAATATCGCTCATGTAATTGTACATTAATAGTAGCAAAAAAAAACTAAAAAAAAAGGTTAATGAGACAGTCTTGGAAGTATTTAGAATGAAGATCAGATTGCTTATAAAGAACCCAAAGTAATAAATAATATATTTAAAATGCTGATATGAAACTACTGTTAGCCTAAAATTATATTCTATCTTAGCTTTCATTCTACTAAAAAGGAGCTAGATATTTCAGGCTTAGAGGGAAAGTTTACTATCTATATAGACCCTCACTGAAAAAAGTACTTGTGGAAATTAAAACCAGAAAAAGAAAGTATTTTGCAAGAAGCTGTGGTGGACATTAGAAAAATTAATAAACTGCAGTGGTAAAGCTAAATATGCATTGCCTGAAAAAAGTAAAGGGGATGAATAAAAGCAAAGTTGAAATAAGTTTCTAATTTTTTTTTAATTTGGAGAGAGAATGATAAACTTAATTTATCTCCATGCATTTACAAAAGTAAAGAGAAATCATTTAAAAGAATAAAAATAGAACCTTTAGAAGGAAATATTGTGCAGAGAATAAGGAAAAATTAATTAATCCAACAAAAGGTCAGAAAAAGAAAGAAAAGAAAAAGCATAGTAAATAAAACATAACAAGATAATTGAAATACGTCAAACAAATCAGTGATCATAATAAATATAAATGGTTAAATTCACCTATTAAAACCTACAGGGGATGAAAAGAAAATCTCAAACCAAGAAATTTAATCCCTAGAGAAACAACTGAAACACAAAGCTGCAAAAATACCGAAAATACAGTCTTTTGGGAAAAGGTAAATCAGTGCAAAAGAAAGTAGAAACAGGTATAGCAATATGAAAATCTGACAAAGTAGGAGCAATGACTTAATGATTAAAAGCAACAGTTCCCAAGATTAGTTAGCGTGGACTTGTATACATCTAAGAATTAAAGCAAAAGGAAAAATCAGCAATATAAAAGTTACAGTGGGAGTTCTAATAAACCTCACTGAGAAGCTGATAGGCACGGAAGACAAATATAAGTATATAGAAGATACCAGCAATGTAACTCATAAGACTGGCCTAGTAGTCATATAAGTCATATATGTATGTTGTACACACAGGCACACACACACCTTACCTTAAAGCAACAGAGAACATATATTTGCCATAAGAGTTTAGGAATAACTCTATGCCCCTAATTTTGAAATCTCAAGTGACAAGGAAAAGTGTATAGCAAGAAATAAAGAACCAAAATGGACTTAAATAGAAAACTTCAAGAGAAGAATTTTACATTAAAGAAGTTAAATCAGTAGTGAAAAAAATCCCACTTCCCTCAAACCATTGTCTCTTTAATTTCACAGATGAATTTATAACAAGACTTCAGTTGCTCTTACAGTTTCAAAGACTAGAGAAAAGACAGCTGGGAAATTTAAATGGAGCTTTCCTAAATTGATAATAGATATTTACCAAAAACCGATAGCAGACATAATTTAACTTGGAAACTTTAGAAGCATTTTTCAAAGCCAGGAAGGAGACACAGATGTCTGTCATCAGTCTTACTCTTCAACTTTTACTGAAGGTCCCAAAGCAATAAAACAAGGATATGAGAAATATAATAATTAAAAAGATGACTTTTAAATATATATCACTTCTTTAATGTAAAATCCAATAGGTTTAAAAGTCAAAATATTAGAACTAATGAAAAGATTCAGCAAAACCGCTAACTTAAAACTATCATGCCAAAATCTATAATTATCTATTTGAAAATCTAACAGAAAAAGAATTCATTCGCAATAGAATTAACTGTGAGCAATGTAGTAATGAATTCTAATAACAATAGACCAAAACTGAATGGAGAATATCACAAAATATTATTGTGGGGTCTAAAGGAAGAACTATGGAATGGGGAGATATTTTTATGGATGAGAGAATTCATTATTATAAAAATAAGAGTTCTCTCTCAGATTCAATGTAATTCTCACTAAAAATCCAATAGAATTTTTCATGAAACCTGAAAATCTGTTCATAAAATATGTATGGAAAAATGAAAGTCTAAAAATACCAAGACAATTCTCTAAGAAGAGAATAGCAAGAAGGCATGGTTGGGGGCTTGCGTTAGCAGATACAAATTCCTTTGTATAGCTATACTGGAGATACTGGTTTGGGAAGAATAGAACAACAGACCAGAATAGATAGCCTATTAAAAATACCCCTATGACAAAAGCAGCATTACAAATAAGCAAGGAATGGATTGACTTTTGAGACAACTGGTTAATCATTTGGAAAGGAATATAAAATTATTTGCCTACTTTACACCCCACAGGAAAAACAAATTCCAGTTGGATTAAAGACCTAGATATGGAAAACAAGTGTTGTTAAAACATCTCACTCCCTTCTCAATGGTCAGTGCTTTCAAACATATCCAAGTTCCTAAAGGTTTATTTTCAGAGAATACCACAAGGATAAACTAAATTTCATACTGACCACATATTTCCAAGGTAAAAATCAGTATCTATGAATGTATGATTAGTAAGTGAAGCATTCATGGTCTTGACAATCCACTGCTCATCAGACTTGACCACCATTCAGGTATGACGGTCATATTTATGGAGATCTGGATATGAGTTTACTCTTAATATTCTCATTGCTATTCCTAATATTTTTTGTACATAAAAAATGTGTTTTGGCTCTAAAAGCTTAAAACATTTGTATTTTGGCTTATTAATAAACTAGGCAAAGACATTTTGTTGGTCATATTTGTATTACAAATACATTTTAATAACAGTTACATGTTCATTTATGATAGTCATTGTGATTTATGATGACCATAACATTTAAAATAGTCAATTATTTCACTTGAACTTGTAGAAAATATACATTTAAAGGTCGATACAGTTTGACACTTACTGATATTAATATTAATTGCCCTTGATTTGTTCTCACGTGCATCCTTACTGACTTCAATTATTTTCATTTGAATTAAATAGTCCAGCATAACAATTTAGAAGAGAAATCATGCAGTTCCATAGAACGTCTCTTCTAAAAGATGCATGACATGACATGACACGATTTTAAGTACTGCTCACCCTCAAAGGTGGCACCATCCCATAATCATCCAAATTACTCCTGTGATCTCATTATTTCTGAAATGTTTGATACATTAATATAGTCCCTTAGATACATTAATATAGTGATCATATTAATGTGTTTTCTAATATTGAATCTTGCATTCCTGCAATAAATTCTGTTTGGGCATGGTATGCTATTTTCTTAAAATAGTGTTTAGTTCTATTTGCTAATACTTTATCTAGAGCCTTCACATTTATATACATATGTAATATTGGTCTGTAACTTTCTTTTTCTTTTTTGTGTGCTATCTTTGTTAATTTTACATGACTCTGTTTTTCAAACCTCAAAAGTTGCAAAGTTTTCCCTCATTTTCAATGTCCTGAAATGATCTGTGGCCCACTGGGATACTCTGGTGGAATGAGGAGTGCGACCACGCACACTGTGTCAGATCAGGCCAATACCTCACTTGTTCATCATGTGTTTACGGGTAGCGATTTAATCAATGAGTTGTTCAAAAAAGCTTTGAAATGGAAGAAATTAAAAAAAATTCCTAAGAGACTATTTTCAGACCACTCTACATATATATTTGAAACCAAGATTAAATGAATAATTTCCTAGGGAAATACAGTTGATAAAGATTTTCCCCTATTTAAGGTAGAAAGTTTAAATAGACAAATTTCCGTAAAAGAAGAAATGCAGTATTATGGAACTATGCTTAAAAAATTCATGAGGCTCATATGGTTCCAGGGAGAATTCTACCAAACTTTTAGAGATCAGAATATCCCAATGGTCCACAAATTATTTCAGGACATTGAAAATAAGGGAAAACTTTCCAACTTTCAAGGTTTGAAAAACAGTTACCTAAAATTTACAAAGAGAGCCCACAAACAAGAAAAAGAAAGTTACAGACCAATATTACATATGTATATAAATGTGAAGGCTGTAGGTAAATTATTAGCAAATAGAATTGAACACTATTTTAAGAAAATAATATACCATGCCCAAATAGAATTTATTCCGGGAATGCAAGATTCAATATTAGAAAAGTTTCAATAGTAGAAAACACATATGATCAGTATATTAATGTATCTAAGGGACATATATATGACTATCTCCATAAGTGCGAAGAGCCTTTGACGAAATTCAGCACCTACTCAACACAGAATAGAAATTGATTATTTACTTTCTTTATAAAACACACATTCATATTATCTTACTTAATGGAGAGACATTAAGGCATTTCCATTCAGACAGGGAAAAGGCAAGGATGTATACTATCTCCATTTCTTTTTAACATTTTAATGAGGATATTAGGAAATGCAATTAGATAAGGGAAATTAGAGACATAGAGTTGGAAAATAAGGTGTAAAATTGTCAATTTGCGGATGATATGAGAGTGTGTCTGCAGAATCCTGGTGAACCAATGATCAAACTGACTCAATAAAAAGTCATTAAGGCAGATTACATAAAATTAACATACAGAAATCAGTCACCCTCATATACAAAGCAATATGTTATTAGAGGCTATAATTGTAGAGCAAAACTTTATTTATTACAGCAACAAAGAAGATGAGCTAAAATGCCTAGGGATAAACTTAACAAGAAATGTGAAAAACATATACAAAGGAAACATATAAATATTCCTGAAAACTACAAAAATAGATTTTAACAAATGGAAAGACATCTGTGCTCTTGGGCAAATAATTAACACTGTACAAATGTCAGTTTTCCCTAAGTTAATTTATAAATTTAACATAATCCTAATAAAAGAATAAGCTATTTTTGAACTAGACCAGTTAACACTCAAGTTTATATGGAAAAATAACAAGAATAGACAGAGGGTGTGTTTGTGTAGGTATGTGACTAGTCCTTCCAGACATCACAATATCTTCTAAAGCCTATTTAATTAACAAGGTTGGTATACTGGTATTGGTGTAGGTAAATAGCTTGATATAAGCAGGGAAAGGGGTGGGGACTTCGGTGGGAAGGTTGCATACATTCTACACATTCTGTGCAGCTGTTATTGCAGGATGAGGAATAAGGGTAGAGATAACAGACTGGCCAAAATTGGCTGGTTCCAACCTGGAGGAGAAGTTGACCCTGACTTCACCTCCAAACCCATTATACACTTATTAACATAGTAAAATTCATGACCCTCCATCATTAACACAGTAGAAATCATGCTTCCTCACACCATGACAGTTCCTAGGATAATCAAATATAGTAAAAAATTCCCCCACCTGATGGACATGAGGGTAGAGCAAACCCTGACTCCAGGAAGATCCCACCTGTTCCCTTTGAAACCTAATCTCACTTAGTGAATATCCATCTCCCTTCATATAGAAAAGGTTTCCTATTGTTCCTTAGCTGCTACCCTCTCTGGGTCTGCCCATGCCCCAACTCTCAGGTGTATACTTTGGTCTTTCTCTGAACTTTATTCTCCAAATAAAATCTTAATACTCAATGGCTTTTTTGCATCTGTTCTTGAATTCTTTCTTGCAGTGAGACCAAGGACCCATTTCTAGTAACACTGGCACTTCAGTAGACAGACTAGGGGAACAGGGTTAAGACCCATGTGCGTAGAGAAGTTTGACCGATGATAAAGGTTGTATTTCAGATCGTAGCAGCAAGGGCAGAGTGTTCAGTGATCTAACTGTTGTCTCCTCTGGTTGACCAGTTGGAACAGATAAGATTAGACTTAGACCTCATACCTTCTATCTCATACAAGGATAAACTAAATGGATCAGAGATCTAGCTGTAAATGATGAAGCCAAACAAGAAATGTATCTGACAACCTCCTCTTTCTGTAGGGTAAGTCTTTTACATTGTGGTTTGAAATCCAGATGTAATAAAAGAAATAATTAATAAATGTGAGTACATAAACATTATAAATAAATGTAATGGGGAAAAAGTTAATATTCATAATATATATATATTTTTTAATCTACACAAATCCATTTAAAAAAGCAATTAAATATGCAAAAGAGATGGAATCAATTTACAGAAGAAGCAATCTTAACAAAACACAAACAGTGAAAAATGCTTAGTCACACTAATCATAAGGGAAATAAAACATAAAATAACACAATATACCACTCATCAGAATGAAAAAGAACATTAAGCCTGACAGTGCCAAATACTGATACAAATATGAGGAAAGACAAATTCTTACACTGTTCATAGAATTATAAACAAGCACAAGAACTTTGAGACGAACTTTGGTCAGGTTTGGTAAAGCTGAATATGTTCATATCCAAAACTCACACGTTCTAAAATTTGGTTGAATAGAAAGTTAGAGCAATGTTCTTCATGATAGTCCTAAGTTAGCTGGGGGTCGGGGAATGGGGAGTTATTTAATAAGGACGGAGTGTCAGTTTTGCAAAATGGAGACATCCGATGGTGATGGCTGGACAACAGTGTGAATCTACTTAACCCTTATGACTGAACACTTAAGAGGGTTAAGATGTTAAATTTACACATCTCCAATTTATCCTAGCACTCTTCCTGCCACACCTAAACTCACTTCAGGATCCCTTTCAATACAGTGCTGCATACAGCCACTCGCAATGGACTAGACCCATGCTGTTGAACATCGTAGCCACTGGCTATATGCGACTTTTAAATTAATTAAAATTAAACAAAGTAAAAATTCGGTTTCTCTTCAGTAGCCACATAATGGCTAGCAGCTACTGTGTTGGTCAACATAGATATAGAACATTATCATCACTGTAGAAAGTTTGAGTGGACAGAACTTACTTAAAAAGTTCAAGATGAAATTTAATTTGTCATTCTAGTTCACAGATGTATGCAGAACAGCTATTTAGATAATAGATTTTTGTAAGCCTCGCCTCTCTGCATGCCCATAGGTTGATTTGTAATAACTTGCTCTTAAAAGTGGGAAATAATTGAAATTGGGGATGATGAGTAGATTGGGTGTTTTCTGATATGAGAAGCCTATTTTGACTGTGACTCTTGTGTTATTCTGAGTTTAGTGAGTACCCTGGACCTCCAGCTCCTCTTCTCTGCTCTGTTCTGTGTACTCCATTACCTGCATCAGCCTCCAAGATGGTATCATTGTTTTCATCTAGCCTTGTCCTGCTTTATTTTGTGGTGGCCCTACTGGCATGGATGATCATAAGCCAGTTTCTGAAATGTAGTATTTAATAGGAATCTTCAGAGATCATAAATTGTCCACATATTCTCTTGCCTGGTAAATATTAACAATAATAATAGCTACCATTAATCAAGTATTTATTGTGTATTAGTCATAGTATGTCCTTTATGTACATTATTTTCTTAATCTACTTAACAGTCTTATGATATAGGAACTATTATTATCATTATTCTACAGATGAGGACTTTATATAAAGTACACCTACCTGAGGTCACACAGCTAGGTGGGGCTAGGATAGAACCATAGATGACTGATTCCAGGTGTCTGCTCGTTTCCATTATTTTAGGAAGTGCCCTAAAATCATCATAAATGGATGATGTTTCAAACTCTTGAAAGATATTAAATCTCCAGAAATAGTCCATTTCAATGCTGACTTTTAGAATCAAGCAGAGAAGGAGTTTTTTGGCTAATTCATTTCTTTATCCTTGACCTT
>JAVSCE010013470.1:0-110341 GCA_032199065.1 Smutsia gigantea
GCTGTCACAGGTAGAGGAACTAGGCTTACCCAGAGCAGAGCCAGAGCCAGTGCCAGCCAGGACCACACAGGGAGGGAGAGTGGGCCTGAAAAAAACGGGAAATGTCCTAACTTTGAAGGGCAGTGGGGTCTCACACTCTGGTGAGAAAAAACGGTTTTGGGGGCTGGGAGAGTTGAGATGTCTTAGAGATGCTTATGGTTTTATGGTCTTAACCATATCATTTCCCCTCAGAGCCATGTGTCCCCACAGCCATCCCCCAGCTTCCTCATGAGCTTAGTCAACGTGCTCAAGCCGCCAGAGTTCAAGATTTTATTTTAAAACAATAGTAAACAATTTCATTGATTTTTCTTAAATCAAACCATCTCACACTTGGCTTGTCTCAGGCAAAAAGTAAAAAACAAAAATTAAGGAAGGGGAGGAAAATGTGGGGACTGACGAGCCTTCCCCAGAAATAGGCCCCTGGTCCTGGCATCTGGAATGGCTTTTGGACACTGTCTTTAACAAATGAGAAGAGAAAGCACCAAAACATTGTGCTTCAGCAGCAGGTTGGGGACCTCCACAAAGAAAAGGTGGGGGGGTGGGGAGGGCACGGAATTTGAACACAGGTCCCAAGCAGCCTGGTTCAGCTTTAGAAACTTCACATCTCTACACAACTCCATTTCAGACTGATGCAGAGACCAGGCCCCTTTAGGAGGGGCCAACCTCTGAGCTGGACAATATAGCCATCTGTGGGCCCACACCCTGGACACAGGCTCAAGAGGTATCCCCAGCAGGTTTCCAGCCTCTCAGAGGGGCACCGGGCAGGACAGGACTGTTCAGAGCACACAGGGATGGGAAGGGCAGAGAGGTCGGCGACCACGGCCCTGACCATCTCACCAGCTCCCGGTTCCTCTGCGTTTTGTTCAAGTGGAGATGAAGACTAACTGCTACCGAATAGCAGGACAAAAGAGCTGTAAACAGCTTGGGTTTGCTCACCCACATGTGCAGGCTCTTTTGTCAGAAAGGGACCATTGTCTTGGGGACAGGACCAGAGAAAGCCCTTTTGCTGTAGGGTCGATATGGGGTAGAACACAATGATAGCAGCCGCCAGACGCATGCTCTCTCTGGGCCCTGGCCCCCAGACAAGGAAACACTGAATGAGGTTCTGGAATGGAATCAGTGGCAGGGAGAGCTTAGGGGTGCTGCCCTCCTCCTGAGCCCCCAGGCCACCTCTCAGGCCTAGAGAGAGGTGGTCTGCCCCCTGGGCCCAGGGCAAAGGGCCTGGGAAGCTGACCTGGGCCCCTTTTTATGCAAGGCAGCCACCGACCACAGAGAGCAGGCTCTTCCTGCCCTGTCTCCAAAATCCCATCTGCCTTTGACAAAAACAAAAAATAAATAGTATTTTTCACGCCACCTGGATTTCCTGGCCCCATGACCGGAGGTGCAAACCATCCTCCTCTACCCCACACCCTGGTGCCCATGCCAAGGACACTTTCCACCCAACCGGGGCTGGCAGCAGCACAGCCAGTGCCTCTGGCCACGTGGCCCCTGGCAGCAGGCCCTCCAGGGCCCTGGTTGAGGGCCTGGTTCAGACCTTTGGTCCACCTTGTTCATCAAAATTAAAGGTAAAAAAAAAAAGGCTCCACTTGGTGACAGGTCTGTAGAGGTCTCTGCTTCATCCCTCTGTCTGTCATCACGTCCATCCTGCAAGGCATCACGCAGGCCAGATCTAGAGGCTGGACCCAGCCACACTCACCAGTCACTGCAGTTTTGTTCCCAGCTTGCGCTGTCTGTTCCTGCAAAATGGGGGTGGGGGTCAGATGAGGACATTCATTGACCTGCCCCCTCACGGTCCCCTCCCTACCTACGGTCCCATTGCAATGGGTGAATGGCCACTCCCAGAAACACCGGTGACTGATTCGAGCTGGGCCAATCAGAGCTCCTGCCCTGGGACTTGGCACCTAGAGAGGGTCAGTGTCTCTGGCTGGGCCTGTACCATAGATGTCTCAGCTCTGGAGTCCTGGAACAGAGCCAGGAGACAGAGGCAGGAGTGGGGGTCACGCTGAGAAAACTGAAGCAAAGACCTGACTGGATTCCAACTAATTATGGGGAGGTCCACTTTATAGATAAGCCAGCACAAGTGAGGCTCTCTTATTAGACAATAAGGTAGCATCTCCATCTAGGAGGTATGTATGCAAAGATAGGAGAAATACTGATGGAGGTTATAGAGGATTTGAGTACCTGGTTTGAGGATGTGGCTACAGCCATGACAGGCCCATGGATAATCACCCCCCATTTCTCGAGGGCCTGATGGAGGCTCAGAAGGGAGAATGGGGCTTGTCTAAAGTCCCAGTTACAATTCAGAAACCTGCCCCCAACACGTCCTGTGTGACGTGGCCCTATCCTCATCCCATGCCACACCTGCCCCTTTGTTTGGGGGCTCACCAAGTTTTGTCCTGCCTCAGAAGCTTTGTGCATGCTCCTCCCCGTGCTGAGAACACACTCCCTGCCAAATCCCATCTTCAGAGGCTCCCTCTTTCTGCCCATTCAGGTCTGTCTCCCCCAGGCAGACCCCAACCACCTGCCCCCTCAGGCGGTTCCTGTCATGAGCTCTCAAGCCCAGGGCACCGATCACATAGGTAGGTGCCTCAGTCCTCATGTCTCCCCTGCCTGCTGTGGCCGCCTCACTCCGCGCCTACCCCCAGCACACAGCCTGGCCAGAGCAGGTAGGTGTGTATGGAAACTTTGGTAAATGAAGGCAGGTGGCAGCCAGCCAGCCAGGTGGGGAGGAGCCAGGGGGTACAGGGCTACTCCAGGAGCCAGGCGGAGAGCCTGAACCAGCTGAGACTTTTGGCCAATAAAGGGATTGCCTGTCCTAACCTCCTCAAATCCCCTTTCCTCATAGATCCAGGCTTTCCCTTTAAGCTTGTTAGGGTAATCTGGACCCTGATGCACTGGACACATTTCCCAGCTGCCCCCACCCCATGGCTCCTCCCACCAGCCTCTTGGGGAAACTCCCAGGCTTGCTATGGAGCCTGACTTCACCTCAGCCCCCTGCACCTAGGGAGGAACTAGGCCTTCCCCACTCCATTCAGCACCCCACCCAGGATTTGGGGTGAATGCAGAGGGACAGATGAGTCAGGATATTCCAAGGCCCAGACTTGCTAGGCAACATCAGGAACCCCCTAACTCAATGCACCTCAGTTTACCCATCTGCAGAAAAGCATCTGGACTAAACAGCCCCAAGGGACGTCCACACACAGGTGCTCTGAAAAACTCAGCTCCCCAGCTCTCTGGTTCTGGGCCACAGAAGTTAAAAAGTATAACTCAGGGCCAGAAGTCTGGGTTCCCAGCCCAGCTCCCCTACCTATGATCTGCAAGTCCTCAGTTATGGGACTCTTCCTCACCTGAGCCTCAGTTTCTTCATCTGTGGAATGGGGTCCAGGGGAGGATTCAGTGAGGCAGTACAAGAAAAATGCTGAGGCAAGAGCCTGGCTCTTGGGGAGCCCCCCAAAAATGGGAGCAGTGGCTACCCTGGGGCTGGGCCCCACTGAGCCAGGACCTGATCACTGTCCCCTTAACTCACCTGGCTTCTGCCCGGGTTACCGTGTACTCAAACCAGAGTACATTGGGAATGAGGCTTGTGTCTCGGATTAGGAAGAACTCAGAGATAGGCCTGGAGAGACAGACACCCAGAAAGCCAAGACCACATCAGGGGCTGTCTCCACGCCAGACCCCCCACCAGTCTCTGCAGCCAGCAATGCGACTTCCCCCAACTGCTCACAGCGTCTGCCTGGCCTGTGACCCCACAGCCACCAAGAGACCCTGATGTGGCACCTGTGTGACTCTCAGGGACACTCAGCAGGACTCAGGCTGCTTTCTAAGTCCCTGAGAGCTTAGGCGAAGACAGAGGAGGCAACCCCTGGGGGAGGTAGAAGCCAGGCAAGTGGGGCTTGCAGCCTTATGCCCACCAGAGATCTGGACACTAGGGCGCTCCCAGGGAGCCTGAGGCTAGAGTCAGAATGCCTGTGCCCTCCCACTGATGGCCCCTTCTGCAGGAGTGGAGAGAGGCCACAGTGCTGAGGAAGGAGGGTGGGGCAGCAAGAGGAGTTACCAGGAGGCTATCCTAGGGAAGAGCGGGGTGAGGACCTCCTGGGTGAACACGAACCAGGCGATGGCCATGAGGCTTCCAGCAATGCCTCCATAGAGCACCTGGCTCCAGGTGTGGTACAGCAGGTAGACCCTGGGCAAGGACAGAGGAAAGCTCATCAGAGCCCACCAGAGACAGGCCAGCACAGATCCCCCCATGGCTGAGTGCCGGCTTCCCAGGGACCTGTGCAGACCCAGGGACACAGACTCCTGAGGCACACGACCTCAGATCTACTTCCAGAAAGAGGCAGGGGGCTGGACCCCAATAGCTGCTCCCTCTTCAGAGAGCAAGGACTGGACTGGAAGAGGCAGACAGACCCCCTTCCCAGCCCTGCCCTACAAGCTCGGGACTCAGGTCCACAGTGGGGTCCACTGGGGACCAAGAATGCAGCTAGACCCCGGGAGGCAGGGTGTGGGGTGGGGCTCCCTTCCTCCTTACCTGCTGTAAGACACTAGAAAGGCCACGGTGAGGAGGCCCAGGGAGAGCACATGCCTCCACAGCAAGTCCAGGAACCTGGCGTTGTTTGTTTGGTGCATTCTGGGAAAACAGGCCTGTCAGATGGCCTCAGCCCACAGCCTGGAGCCCAGGCCTCCCGACAGCCCCTGGCCCCACCCAAATGTTCCCTGGGCACCCTCTGCCTTGGCTGAAGGCCAGACAGAGGCCAAGCCTCAAGGCATGTCCAAAGGGCTAGCAGTGAGCGTTGGGCAGAGCCTGGCCTGGGCCAGGTCAAGGCCACCCAAGCTAGGGCAGAAGCTCACCTTAAATACAGGAAAAGGAAGGAATAGACGGAGAAGAACCACATGAACTGGGAATGGCTGGAAGGCATCCCGTACTTGGTGCCCACTACCGTGTGGGGGCCTGAGAGAGAGAACAGGGCATGACAGGGGGACACAGGCTTCCCAACTCCCTCCCAGACCCCCACGGCCCAGGCCCTACCTCCACAGGGCCGTGGCTCCTGGATGACGTGTTTGATCAGCCAGTTGACCCCCTCGTTCAGTGCCAGGCCCCCGAGGAATGAGATCTGCCAGGAAGATGTGTCGGCTGGGCCTCTATGTGCCCGCTGACCACTGCCCTGCCCCAAAGACTGTGGCCTCTTCCTGAACCTCCCAGCCCAACTAATGGACAGCCTAGAACCAACCAGCCAGGAGGCTCCATACACCTCAGAAAGGTGGAGGCATGGAAGGAAAGGGAAAGCCCTGGGATGGAGTGGTGAGGGCCCTCTTCTCCGAGATGACGGCACTAGGGCGAGGCGGGCGTGGGGACAGACTCACCGTGTGCAGCTCCCGCTTGAATATGATGAGGGTCACAAAACCAACAATGATGAATATGGGGCTGAGGCTCAGGGAGGCAAGGAGGTGGCCTGAAAGATCACCTAGGCAAGACAGGGCGAACAGCATGAGCACAGGGGGAACCCCAGCAAGGTGCCTTCATGATCCCCATTCTACAGATGAAGAAACTGAGTCCCACAGGGGTTTTTGTGACTTGCCAAAATCATAGCCAGAAAAAAGTGGGGTCTAGACTAAAATCCAAGTGTCTGGCCTGGCCCAGGTACTATACACAACATCCCACCAAAGCAGGAATTTGAACCTGGCTTGGTCTGACCCCAGAGGTCAGGCTGTGTACCAGGAGGTGGCTCGGAGGGCATGTGTGTGCCTCTGGAACACAGCGCTATGCCGAGGCTGTCCGAGCTGAGCCCTGGGCGGCCAGGGGAACCTGGTGTTCTCTGGATACACACAGACTTGGGTCTACACTGCAGACTACAACAGGGACCCAGGGCAGAGGTGGGGGAGGAGGCCGCTCTGCCCAGTGTGCCCACCCCTCACAGTAACAGTGTCTCACTGCTTCTCTGCTGGCAAGAAATTGGCTACCTATTGACAACCTGTTTTTCCCTCCTAAAAGGCCTAGGGCGAGGCATTCTGAGGACCACCCGCCCTTTTGAGGGATGAGGACACTGAAGCCAAGAGACAAGAGTCACTGCCCCCTTTGGACTTGACCTGCTCATGTCAAGTCCAAAGGCCACCCTCCCTGTTCAAGACAGGGCAGCTGAGTGGCCATTCTGGGATCAGAGGGCATGGTTCCATTCCTGTGCAGCACTTGAGGCGAGGCCTTTGCCTTCCAGAGTCCAGCTTGGTCACCTGTGAAATGGATATTAGTACCCACCCTCTACAGGTGTGGGTACTTTGATGTGACAGAGCCCAGGAGACACCCAGCTTGGCTCCTGGCACCCATGACACTTCCATGTTGGGAGAAGCCAGGGTAAGAAATGCCCCCCACCCCCACCAGCCTGGCCTCACGAAGGCAGGGAGGTGCCCACACAGGGCTGAGCCCAGACTCCAGGCTGAAGAGAAGGGCACACACTGGGTCTCACCCACACTGTCCAGGGTCGAGCGAGCTTGGAACTGGCCTGGGAGAATGGACCAGCCACCAGGGCTCACGGGCGAGTGCCGCCACAGGCCCGCTGCTGGCTCTGGATGGGGCCCTTCCTTTTTCTAGGCCTCTGTCTCCCCTGCCACACGATGGCCTAGCCCCTTCCAGCCCTGAGATTCTGGGTCTCTCCGCTGCCCAGCTGATGTCCAAAGCACTGGGTTGTGAGGACAGGAGTAGCTGGCGCCCCCGAGCCTTTGGCCCTCTCCGTGGCTGGCACTACCCTGCGCCTCCCTGCAGAAGCTGTCAGCAACTCTGGCCTCACCTCTCCCTGCTCCAAGTCCTCCACAGCGCCCTCTGCCCTTGGGATAGGCCCCACCTCAGCCCAACTGATTAGGCCTTGCACGGTCCTGGCCCTGCTTCCCTCCCACCTTCTGCCCCAGTTCTAGTTCCCAGGATGCACTATGCTCTGTTCTACTTCTGGACCTTTGCACACACTGTTTCCTCCACCTGGGATGCTGCCTGGTTTGACTCAGTATAAATTAAATACCCCCCACAATAGCAAAAAAGACATGTTTCTGTCACTGCGATGCTCTTAGTCTGGTTGGGGAATCTGTAACTGGGGCATCATTTATGATACTCCCGTTTGTGTGGATATCAGGCCACTGTCTTTCCCTCCGCAAGACCAGGGACAGGGTCTCTAAACCCCATTGAGTCCCCCAAGCCCAGCACAGCACCTGGCACTTAACTGGGCTCAAAAGCGATATTAAATGGAGGATAGAGGAAGGATTGGTGATGACAGCACAAAGGGGAATTGCAGGGGGCCATAGAGAGTTAGAGAGACAGGGAGCTAGACCTCAAGGATGCCCCAGGCTTAGCCAGGTCCCCCACCCAGGCACTCACAGTCCCTACAAAGAGGCCTTCATCACAGCCTGCTCCCTACTGCCCAGTTCCTTCTTCTCTTGTGATCACTCAGGGAAGCTACTCCAAGGCCAGGGAAGGGAAATCACGAAGGTGCTGAGGCCTAAAGCAAGTTCCTTCCCCTCTCTAAGCCTCAGTTTCCCCCCTGTAAAGTGGGAGTTCTTCAGAGACATATTGGCCTGATCAACTCATTAAACGCAAGCCAGCCGAGGACCTAGCATTCAGGAGGCACTCACTGCATACTGGTTGAATGAATGATGGGCAGGTGGGCAGGCAGGCAGGGCCCAGCACCTGCCAGGGCCACCCCACACCCAGAACCCAGAACACCTAGGGTCAAAGTTCCCTGGCACCCAGCCCTGGGGCCCTCAGCAGGGCCAGGTCTTCACATCTCTGCCCATGAGAACAGCATGAGCAAGCCCTTCCTGGGGCAATCAGGGGTCAGTGAGGGGGCCCCAGCCTCACCCAACACCCAACCGTCTACCCAGGAAGGGTGGAGTGGGCTTGAGAGGCTCCTGGGAAAGTGGGATAGTATTAACTGTAGTTACTGAATGCTTACATGTACCAGGCACTGCACGCAGCATTTCCCACACCTCCTGGTATTTGATTTTCATACCATCACTAGAAGGGACTCACTGTGATTAGTCCCACTTTAGAGATGAAGTAACTGAGGCACAGAGAGGTGAAGTCACTTGCACCTGCACAAAGTCTCAGCCTGAACTAGAGCCCAGATATTTCTGATCCCAAGACCCAAACTCTGCATCACTCTAATAGACTACATCTAGAATGGTCGCTGAAGGACCGTCCAGCTGGAAAACCCTGCGCTTCTAGAGATGCGTCTAATGCGAAGCTCCAGACAGAAGTCAAGATCCCAGGGGCTGCGTGCCCCCTCACCGGGTCTCCTCTGCCGCGGAACCGTGCCCTGCTCAGGGAGTGGCACCATGAACAGCCGCCTGGCCTCGGTTTGCACACTCCCAGTAATGGGGAGATCTTTCTTATAGGTAACCCAAAAGCACTGTTGGAAGGAAAAGGCACTCCCTACACGCCGGGGAGGTAGTCTGGCCTCTTTGGCTCCGGGGAGGGCGGGGCAGAAGAGCCCGGGTCCGGGCCAGTGATCCTTTCCCGACTCACACAGACCCCGGACCCATTACAGCTCAACCACGACATGGGACGCCCGGGAATCGGCCCGGCAGCTTAGCTGCAGAGTGCGCGAGCGAGCCGCTAGCAATTTCGCCCAGCTCATCGCCGCACCACTGCGCCTGCGCGGCGCGCGCGCCAGCCGAGCCCCTCCATGGCTCACTATTTGACAGTTCCCACCCCGGTCCCCCGGTGCGCTCTCCACAGGTCCGCGCGGGCCGGAGCACCCGGGGCTGACGAGTTGGCCCCTGGAAGGCGTCCTCGGAGCCGGGGCCGCCATTTACCTGCAGGATACTCGACGTGAGTGAGAGTCACCGGCCGCCATGAAGCGGGGAGCGAACACTGTCCGTCCGCTGCCATCTTACCCGGAGACCGGGCTTCGCGGAGTAACCAATGGAGAGCCAGGGGGCGGTGGCCCTGGCCTATCAGGCCAGGGGGGCGTCGCGCACCCAATCGGAGGCCGATACAGGTATCGGCGCAGCCATTTAGCGTGCAGGCCGTGGGCTGGCCCGAGCGGCGAATCAGAGAGCAGGGCTCCTCGGAGCATGCGGGCCGGCCTAGCCGGCGCCTAATCCGAGACGAGCGCAGGTAGGTGACTGGCCAATCAGGGAAGAGGAGGGTTCCCGCACACAACGGAGCACAGGGCAGCCAATCAGAAGGTGAGGCTGGCTCACAGTTTGTGCAGGGTGGGCCAATCGGGCGCTAGCTTGGGGGGCGTGTAGAACTTCGGTGGGAGCTTTGGTTTGTCTGGAACCATCGCCGAGTCAAGGCTTCCCGGGTACCCCAAGCTCGAGCGGGGTAGGTGAGACGTGGGCGCCCTTCAGAGCGCATGCTCCAAGCGGGGACCCAACCTCGGCGCGAGGAGTCCCACTCACTTTTACTTATGAGCAAACTGAGGCCAAAGACCCAGAGGTCACTAACTTCTCTCTTCCCGTTACTGACCAGCAACAGGGCAAGTCACACAAAGCTGACAACTTTTCTGTTAAAAGTATGTGGAGTGGAGGAGGGAACTCACAGGGCCGGGCGCACAGTCGGCGCCTTAAGAGCTTTACCGAATGGAAGCTCAATTGAAGAACGATTCCTTCCCTTTTTCGTTCAATTTAAAGAAGAAGCGGCTTTCCACCTACACCTCGGTTTCCCCAAAACATTCCTCACAGGGACCTACAAGGCCCTGAGCAAAAAGCCACACCTTCCCACCCACCTCTCCCTCTCATACTGTCTCTCTGGCTAGGTAGAATTACTCAGTGCAGGTGAAGTCCCGGCCCCTCTTGGCTCCTAGCCTTTGCACTCTGTCCCACTGCCTGGGATGCATGGCCTCTCCTGCCGCATTTGGCCTGGCTAAGTCTGACTCAGAGTCTCTTCTCGTTTCGAGGTTTCCATGGCTAGGAGAAGGGCCTCCACTGGGCTTCCACAGCTGCACCCCTCTCCTGCCTCAGCACTGACCACACTGGACTATAATTGATTCCTGTCTCTCTCTCCCTGTAAGCAGTGATTCTCTGACTTCATACAGTACCAAGATCACTGTATAGAAAATGCAGGCTCCTGGGTCCCACTGGGGCCTGGGTTGATATCTAGGTTAGAGCCTTGGAGTCTGCAGTCTTAGGTGCTCTAAGTGGGGCCGCCACACCTGGAGAAGCCTGGGCAATATGAAGACAGGGCCTGTTATGTCTTTGAGCCTGGCCCAGACCAGTGCTAGAACAAACTCCTAATAAATAAGTGCCCTCGAGAAATGAAAATAAAGCGAGCATTCCACTGACCAGAGTAGCTCGCTGCAAGCCTGCCAGCCAGCTTGAGCCAGAACCATGGGCTGGGCTGGGAGGTCTGGGAGAATGGTTGTGACTCAGGACCCACCAGACCAGCGGGGCCCCCGGGCCCTCCCCCAGCTGTATTCAGCTCCTCACCCCTACTACCCCACCCAGCCTGGGCTTGTCTGGGTCAGCTGGCCCCATTTCTCTGTCACCTGCCCTCAGCTACCCCAGGCGCAGCCATTATTAACCTCTGAGAAGCAGGAGGTGTGAGGACGGAGCTGTGAATTTCCCAGAATAGTTCCCTGAGATGGGGCAGCCAACCAGAGTCTGGCCACATTTTCCTTCACCAGTTAGCTGCCATTCCACTGATAAGCAAATAGGCCTAGAGAGGCAGCCCTGAAATCCTGGCCTATCTAACCTCGAGTCCTCTCACCTCAGGAAGAGTGTCCTGGAAGTGACAGGGATGAAGGAACTATAAAATGAGAGGGGCTTATCTAGGGTGGGGGCTTCCTGACAGAGGGAACAGGATAAGCAAGTGTCCTGAGGCATGAGTGTGGCTGGCTGAAAGGGGTAAGGTGCTGGGGAATGGGGTCAGCCAGGGCGTGGCCACCCAAAACCTTGAAGGCCAACCTTGGTAGCAAGGACAGAGGGGAACTTTGAAGAATGGGTTGGTTGGTTGGTTTGATTTTGCTTTTTTTTATTAAGGTATTATTGATACACACTCTTATGAAGGTTTCACATGAAAAAACAATGTGGTTACTACTTTCACCCATATTATCAAGTCCCCCCATACCCCAATGCAGTCACTGTCCATCAGTGTAATAAGATGCCACAGATTCACTGTTTGCCTTCCCTGTGCTACACTGTTTTCCCCATGACCCCCCACACCATGTGTACTAAACATAATACCCCTCAATCCCCTTCTCCCTCCCTCCCCACCCGCCTTCCTACACCCCTCCTCTTTGGTAACCACTAGTCCCTTCTTGGAGTCTGTGAGTCTGCTACTATTTTGTTCCTTCAATTTTGCTTCTTTGTTATAATCCACAAATGAGGGAAATCATTTGGCACTTGTCTTTCTCCGCCTGGCTTATTTCACTGAGCATAATATCCTCCAGATCCATCCATGTTGTTACAAATGGTAAGATTTGTTTCTTTCTTATGGCTGAATAGCATTCCATTGTGTATATGTACCACCTCTTCTTTATCCATTCATCTACTGATGGACACTTAGGTTCCTAGCATATCTTGGCTATTGTAAATAGTGCTAAATAAACATAGGGGTGCATATGTCTTTTTGAATCTGAGAAGTTGTATTCTTTGGGTAAATTCCAAGGAGTGGGATTCCCAGGTCAAATGGTATTTCTATTTTTAGTTTTTTGAGGAATCTCCATATTGCTTTCCACAATGGTTGAACTAGCTTCCATTCCCACCAACAATGTAGGAGGGTACCCCTTTCTCCAAATCCTTGCCAGCATTTGTTGTTCTTAGTCTTTTCGATGCTGACCATCCTTACTGGTGTGAGGTGATAGCTCATTGTGGTTTTAATTTGCATTTCCCTGATGATTAGTGATGGAGCATCTTTTCATGTGTCTGTTGGCCATCTGAATTTCTTCTTTGGAAAATTGTCTCTTCATTTCCTCTGCCCATTTTTTAATTGGGCTATTTGCATTTTGGGTGTTGAGACGTGGGAGTTCTTTATATATTTTAGATGTTAACCCCTTGTCGGATATGTCATTTACAAATATATTCTCCCATTCTGTAGGATGCCTTTTTGTTCTGTTGATGGTATCCTTTCCTGTACAGAAACTTTAGTTTGATGTAGTCCCATGTGTTCATTTTTGCTTTTGTTTCCCTGGCTCAAGGAGAGGCGTTCAGGAAGAAGTTGCTCATGCTTATATTCAGGAGATTTTTGCCTATGTTGTCTTCTAAGAGTTTTATGGTTTCATGACTTACATTCGGGTCTTTGATCCATTTTGAGTTTGCCTTTGTTATGGGGTTAAACAATAATCCAGTTTCATTCTCTTGCATGTAGCTGTCCAGTTTTGCCAACACCAGCTGTTGAAGAGGCTGTCATTTCCCCATTGTATGTCCATGGCATCTTTATCATATATTAATTGACCATATATGGTTGGGTGTATATCAGGGCTCTCTAGTTTGTTCCATTGATCTATGGGTCTGTTCTTGTGCCAGTACCAAATTGTCTTGATTACTGTGGCTCTGTAGTAGAGCTTGAACTTGGGGAGCATAATCCCCCCAGCTTTATTCTTCCTTCTCAGGATTGCTTTGGCTATTCGGGGTCTTTTGTGATTCCATATGAATTTTACAATGATTTTCTCTAGTTAATTGAAGAATGCTGTTAGTATTTTGATAGGAATTGCATTAAATCTGTAGATTCCTTTTGGCAGGATGGCCATTTTGACAATGTTAATTCTTCCTATCCATACACACAGGATGTGTTTCCATTTATTGGTGTCTTCTTTAATTTCTCTCATGAATGTCTTACAGTTTTCAGAGTATAGGTCTTTCACTTCCTTTGTTAGGTTTATTCCTAGGTGTATTTTATTGTTTTTCATGTAATTGTGAATGGAATTGTTTTTCTGATTTCACTTTCTGCTACTTCATTTTTAGTGTATGGGAATGCCACAGATTTCTGTATGTTAAGTTTGTATCCTGCAACTTTGCTGAATTCAGATATTAGATCTAGTAGTTTTGGAGTGGATTCTTTAGGGTTTCTTATGTACCATATCATGTCATCTTCAAATAGGGACAGTTTAACTTATTCCTTGCCAATCTGGATGCCTTTTATTTCTTTGTGTTGTCTGATTGCTGTGGCTAGGACCTCCAGAACTATGTTGAATAGAAGTGGGGAGAGTGGGCATCCTTGTCTTGTTCCCAGTCTTAAAGGAAAAGTTTTCAACTTCTCACTGTTAAGTATAATTTTGGTTGTGGGTTTGTCATATATGGCCTTTATAATGTTGAGGTACTTGCCCTCTATACCCATTTTGCTGAGAGTTTTATCATGAATGGATGTTGAATTTTGTCAAATGCTTTTCAGCATATATAAAGATGATCATGTGGTTTTTGTCCTTTTTGTTGATGTGGTGGATGATGTTGATGGATTTTCGAATGTTTACCATCCTTGCATCCCTGGAATAAATCCTACTTGATCATGATGATCTTTTTGATGTATTCTTTAATTCGATTTGCTAATATTTTGTTGAGTATTTTTGCATCTCTGTTCATCAGGGATATTGGTCTGTAATTTTCTTTTTTTGTGGTGTCTTTGCCTGGTTTTAGTATTAGAGTGATGCTGGCCTCATAGAATGAGTTTGGAAGTATTCTCTCTTCTACTCTTTGGAATACTTTAAGTAGGATGGGTATTAAGTCTTCACTAAATGTTCGATAAAATTCAGTGGTAAAGCCATCTGGTCCAGGCGTTTTGTTCTTAGGTAGTTTTTTGATTACCAATTCAATTTTGTTGCTGGTAATTGGTCTGTTCAGATTTTCTGTTTCTTTCTGGGTCAGCCTTGGAAGGTTGTATTTTTCTAGAAAGCTGTCCATTTCTTCTAGGTTATCCAGTTTGTTAGCATATAATTTTTTATAGTATTCTCTAATAGTTCTTTGTATTTCTGTGCTGTCCATAGTGATTTTTCCTTTCTCATTTCTGATTCTGCTTATGTGAGTAGACTCTCTTTTTTTCTTGGTAAGTCTGGCTAGGGGTTTATCTGTTTTGTTTATTTTCTTGAAGAACCAGCTCTTGCTTTCATTGATTCTATTGTTTTGTTCTTCTCGATTTTATTTATTTCTCCTCTAATCTTTATTATGTTCCTCCTTCTACTGACTTTGGGCCTCATATGTTCTTCTTTTTCTAGTTTCGTTAATTGTGAGTTTAGACTGTTCATCTGGGATTGTTCTTCTTTCCTGGGGTAGGCCTGTATTGCAATATACTTTCCTCTTTAACACAGCCTTCGCTGCATCTCACAGATTTAGCGGTGTTGAATTATTGTTGTTATTTGTCTCCATATATTGCTTGATTTCTGTTTTTATTTGGTCATTGATCCATTGGTTATTTAGGAGCATGTTGTGAAGCCTCCATGTGTTTGTGGGATTTTTCATTTTCTTTGCATAATTTATTTCTAGTTTCATACCTGTGTGGTGTGAGAAACTGGTTGGTACAATTTCAATCTTTTTAAATTTACCAAGGCTCTTTTTGTGGCCTAGTATATTATCTATTCTTGAAAATGTTCCATGTGCACTTGAGAAGAATGTGTATTCTGCTGCTTTTGGGTGTAGAGTTCTGTAGATGTCTGTTAGGTCCATCTGTTCTGTTGTGTTGTTCAGTGCTTCGGTCTCCTTACTTATTTTCTGTCTGGTTGATTTGTCCTTCGGAGTGGAGTGTTGAAGTCTCCTAGAATGAATGCACTGCATTCTATTTCCTCTTTTAATTCTGTTAGTATTTGTTTCACATATGTAGGTTCTCCTGTGTTGGGTGTATAGATATTTATAATAGTTATATCTTCGTGTTGGATTGACACCTTTATCATTACGTAATGTCCTTCTTTGTCTCTTGTGACTTTGTTTTGAAGTCTATTTTGTCTGACACATGTACTGCAGCTCCTGCCTTTTTCTCCCTGTTAGTTGCATGAAATATCTTTTTCCATCCCTTCACTTTTAGTCTGTGTATGTCTTTGGGTTTAAAGTGAGTCTCTTGTAGGCAGCATATAGAATGGTCTTGCTTTTTTATCCATTCAGTGACTCTATGTCTTTTGATTGGTGCATTGAGTCCATTTTCATTTAGGGTGATTATCAATAGATATTTACTTACTGGCATTGCAAGCTTTAGATTCGTGGTTACCAAATGTTCAAGGTTAACTTCCTTACTATCTAAGATTATAACTTAACTCACTTAATATGCTATTACAAAAAGTCTAAAGGTTCTTTTTTTCTCCTCCTTTTTCTTCCCTCTCCATTCTTATATATTAGGTATCATATCTGTACTCTGTCTCTCCCTTGATTGACTTTGGGAATAGTTGATTTAATTTTGCCATTGCTTAGTAATTAACTGTTCTACTTTCTTTACTGTGGTTTTATTACCTCTGGTGACAGCTATTAAACCTTAGGAACACTTCCATCTATAGCAGTCCCTCCAAAATACACTGTAGAGATGGTTTGTGGGAGGTAAATGCTCTCAGCTTTTGCTTATCTGGAAATTGTTTAATCCCTCCTTCAAATTTAAATGATAACCTTGCTGGATAAAGTATTCTTGGTTCGAGGTCCTTCTGCTTCATTGCATCAAATACATCATGCCACTCCCTTCTGGCCTGTAAGGTTTCTGCTGAGAAGTCTGATGATAGCCTAATGGGCTTTCCTTTGTATGTCATCTGATTTCTCTCTCTGGCTGCTTTTAATAGTCTGTCCTTATCCTTGCTCAGCCCCTGAAGCAATGTCGGGGGTTGCAGGGGAGCGGTATTGGTGCCTGGGGGAAGGAAAGAGCTGTTTCCTGCTTCCCGGCTGCTATGCCTGTCTCTACTGCCAGAACCAGTGGGCCAAGCACACTGGTATAAGCCTCTGTGCTTTGCGTTTGTAGTTGCTGTAGACGGGGCTTCCCTCTGGTTGGCCTAATGCCAAGGTAGGGTTTACCGGTTTGCAAGCCAGGTGTGGCTGGCTGGGAGAAAGACTCAGTAGGCTGCATATCACGGAGGGGGTCCCTGGAGCTCTGTAGCCAGCCAGGGAGCTGGAGCTCCTGAAGATCGTGAGTTTCCAACCTGCTGGGCAGAGTGCACCAGGACAATTTTGTCTACCTGTCCTTTCTCCTGAGCAGTAAGCTCTGTGCAATCCTTGCCTCTTTAGCAGCCCTCTTGCTGTTAGGAAGTCTCTCAGATTGCACACCTTTCTTTTGTCCCAGAGCAGCTGGATATCGATCCCTGCTTTCCGCAAGCAGCTGGAATCTCAGCCTCTCCAGGAGTTCTGCCTGACTTAGCTTTCCAACCCCCTAATCACGAGAGTACCATGCAAACAGCATGAAATGTAGGTTTGTGCTCCCAGATCAGATCTCCGGAGTTAGGTAATCAGCAGTCCCAGGTCTCCACTCCCTCCCCACTGTTTCTCTTCTCCAGCTGGTGAGCTGGGGTGGAGGAAGGGCTTGGGTCCCGCCGGGCCACAGCTTTGGTACGTTACCCTGTTCCATGAGGTTTATTCTTTTCTTCAAGTGTATGCAGTTTGGCGCAGCCCTCTTTCCTGTTGCTCTTTCAGGATTAGTTGTATTAATTATATTTTCGTATTACATGTGGTTTTAGGAGGAAGCCTCTGTCTCACCTCTCATGCCACCATCTTTATCCCTCCAATCTCCTTCAGCTCTGATTTTGCTTTTTTTTTAATTAAATATAGCATTCATCCAGGAAGTTCCAGAAATCAAATGCGTAGTTTGATGAAATGTCACACACAAAACGCCCCTGTGTAAGCAGCTCCTGGATGGAGAACCAGGGCCCCAGGAGCCCCTGACACCCCATCCAATCACCACAGAGTGACCACCATACCAATTCTAACACCATACATTAGTTTTGGTCTGATTTCTGTACTTGCTGTAATCCTACAGGATGTACTTCTTACTGTGGCTTCTTCCACTTGCATTGGGTTTGGGGGATGTATCTGTGCTTTGGCCTCTAGTTGTAATTTGTTCTAATTTCTTGCTGTATGGTATTCCATGGAGTGAACACACCACAGCTTATTTTCCATTCGACCCTTGTGGACATTGAGGTTGTCTGCAGGTTTGGGGTATTACAGATACTGCTGCTAGGAACATCCTCATGCCTATCTTTAGGTTACCAGTGGATGTATTTCTGATAGAGATGTGCCTAGGAGCCATGGGAGGGTCCCATGAGATGGCAGAGATGACAGGTCAGACCTGCCACGTGGACAAGAGGCTGGGCAGGCGGGCACGAATGCTCCAAGGAGACCCAGGGGATGCCGCAGGGACCACCTGCCTCCTCCCTGAGCTGTGGGTTGGACCAGTGATGCACCTGTATCACTCTGAGCATTCTGGGAGGGGCTTGCCCCTTGGTCACTTATGTTTTCACCACAGCCTGCAGGTCCAGGGTGTAAATACTCTCTCCTGTGACCACTTTCCATGGCATTACTGAACAGGCAAGGGGGAAGAGATGCACAGCAGGCTCAAGCAAGCTGGCCCCAAGACATTCCACCAGTGTCTGTGTGGCCCCTGGAGCAGTGCTTGGCACATAGTAGGTACACAATACTGGTGAACATGTCCTGGGAGCCATTTGTAATACAAACCCGTTTACTGAGCACTGGGTGTGAGCCACATTGTGGGCCAAAGACAGCACCATGAGATCTTACCCTTTACAACCCTTCTAACACTGACAATCAGTTTCGCAGAACTGCAGACAGAGCCCCACAGCTGCTCATGACCTGATGTAAATTCACACTCTGAGGTGAAGGCATGGGATGTGGACAGAGCATTGGGCTGGGTTCAGGGACCATCCGAGGGCTGCCATGGACTCTGTGCACTGGGGCAGTCACCCCTGCCCTCTCCATTTCCCCCTTCATCTGCAAGAGGGCTGGAATCCATCATCTGCTGCTGTGTAACAAGCAATCCAAAACCTTATGCTTAAAACCAGCACCATTTGTTGCTCAAGATCTGCAAATCTAGCTGGGCTCAGTTGGGGTCACTCATACGGCTGGCAACTCAGCTGGGCCTGTGTGGTCCAAGGGGCCGCCCTCCAGTGACCTAGCTGGGGCTGCTGGCCAGAGTACCTGCATGCTCCTCTGTGTGGCTTCCCCAGCAAAGAATCCCAGTTTCTTTCATGGTGGCAGCTGATTTCCAAGAAGGTAAATCCCAACACACCAGGGCTCATCAAGCCTCTGCTTGCATCACATTCTCTTGTCCCACTGGCCAAAGCAGGCCACATGGCCAAGCTGAGCTGATACGGGAGAAGAGAGGATTACAGATTCCAGGAGGCATGAATCGTGGGGGCCCTGACACTAACAGTCCACTGTCCACCACAGAAATGGGTCAGTGTTCCCCACCCCTGCTCTGGTTTCTGGGATTCTGAACTTCCAGGGACATCCTAGAAAGCGCTCGAAGGAGACTGGGGAGGAGTGCCGAGAGGACCCAGTAGCCAGCTCAGAGGGGCTCCCACTGGCCAAATTTGTGACCATGTGAGCATCAGAATGACTCTGCCCGTAAATATCAAATAAACAGAATCCCGTGAGTCCAGAGTGGTAATCAAAAAAGAGGAAAAACTTATTGCAGAATGCTACTCAGCAACAGAGAAATAAAATACTGACACATGCCATAAAATGGATGGACCTCAAAAACATCATTCTAGATATAGAAGCTAAACATAGAAGACCACATATTGTATGATTCCATTTACAGGAAATAGCAAGTTCAGAAAAGGTGAGTAGAAAGTAAATCTGTGGTGGCCTGGGGGCTAGTGAATTTACTGCAGTGTGCACAAGGGGTAAATGGGGGTGATGGGAACGTCCTAAAACACTGTCCTGGCAGTTGCACAACTCTATAAATTAAAAAGAAAAAAACACATTAAAGCGAGTGCATTTTATGGCATACAAATCATACTGTAACAAAGCTGTTTACACCAAATGCTTACTTGCCAGCATTGGTGGCAACTCACCAGCTCATGTCTCTAAAATTGGCACAGGGAAGGATTTGAGCATTATCCTCCTTTTTAAGTGGAACTGGAGTCCAACTCCAGTTGGTGGAGAAAGTTTTTTGGAATCCCAACCGATAACAGAGTTACTGACAAATTTTTTCTGGTGTGACTGTGGTAGTGGGGCTACACCAGAGAACTGCCTTAAAGATCTGCTTGTTCAAGTGCTTAGGGGTGAAGTACATGTCTGAACTTACTCTAAAATATTTTAGGAGATGTATTCATGAAATAAATATTGGCAAGATGTTAATCACTAATTTGAGGTGTTGGTTTTATGGGTGCTCTTTATATGGTTTTCTTTTACTTTTTCTGTACATTTAAAATATTCAGTCGTTTTTTTTTTTAAATACCTTCCTTTAAATAAACCCTCAATGTCAAACTGCCCGTGAAAACACAAGATCTGGCAGGTTCGGATCTGCTTCATTCCTGCCTGTCCCAGTCCTCAAGTTTACTCTCACTGGCTCAGACACTTACAGTGAACAAGTCTAAGGATGACAGCCAGAGTCTACACCCGCAGCCTGTTCCAGTGCCTGTATCTTACGGATGTGGACACTGAGGCCCAAACAGAAGTACCTAGATGCTACCTGAGCTGGGTCGCACCCAACCTGCCCGCTCACATCTGTGCCCCTAAGCACTGCACTCACCCCCTGCCCACTCACCTTCCTTGGGGCGGTGGGGGGGGGAGGTGCCTAGGGACACATGGATCTTGCCAGGCTGCCAAATGGCCCCAAGTGGGCTCACAGGCCACACCAGGCTTCCCTGGACCTTCTCCCTCCTGGAACCGCCACCAGCCGCCCTCCAGAGTGGGTCTCCAGCTCTGGCCCAGGAAGCGAACAGCCATGTGTGTGCCCAGCAGCACGACTATGTGCAAGGATTTTAAACCATTTATTTGACTTGAAGTCAATGCACACACACTCTACTATACAAAAGTTGGAAGCTGCAACAGATCAAGGGCCAGAGGCAGTGATGGACGTGTAAACAAAGGCAAAATGAAAATGCCACATCTGTGTGATTCAGGAACAAATAGGGGTGGGCCGAGGCCCAGGCCCAAAATTACATTCACAGCCCAGGGTAAGTGCAAATGAACGGAATGTCAGGATGGAGGAGTCCTTCCCATGCAGGAGGCTGTTCCCTCCTGGTCACCAACCTCAGAGAGGTGGCTTCGGAGCCAGAACCATGGTTAGTGCACAAAGTCCTGCCGTGTGGGTCGCAGAAGGGGGCAGGCTGGAGGGGAGGGGCTCAGAGACCTGAGCCTCGCCCAGCATCATCCCTCTCCCTTCCCCCCCACCACCTGCAACCCTTCACCATTCAGCGGAGAGGGACCATGTCTGAGGAGCCTGACCTCCACCTCCAGAGTATGGAGAGGCAGGAGGAATCTGTTTCTCACATAGGCCTCTCAACCTGGAAAGGGGCAGGACCTCAAAATAAAATCTTAAGGCAATAAATAAAACATCCACCTCAGGTAAAAACACTGTAGGAGAAGTGCGTCTGCAGAGCTGACAGGAGTCCTGCCGAAGGGGCTGTGTCTGCACAGGCTCCATACCGCTGCACAGCTTGAGAGCATTTGTGCATCAAGCTGAAGGCAAGTGCTGGGCAAAGTTTCTTATCCTAATGAGGGCTGGGGAGCTGGCCCAGCCATGCCCAGCCTCTGACCTCTCCCGACCTGGTCCCTGAACACCTGCACTCCTGGGGCCGCCACTGATGGCAGCACAGGGGGTGGGCCTGAGGCAAGCCTGTCAGCACCTCTGGCCCAGCGCCTAGCACCACACCGGGAGGTCCAGGCTCATGGGGGAGGAAGGCAGGACCATCCCCACCGCCTCCGTCTTTGGTGATGGCCAAGGTGGGAAGAGAAATGACAGTCTTAGGCAGGGTGAGGGACTGCCGGTGGACAGAGTCCTACTTTAGTGCCTGCCCAGTTATGAGCACAAGGCAAGCAGACCCACTCTGTCCCACTCTGGATGGCCTAGGCATGCTGCCCACCAGGGGGCCCCCGAGCCACACTGTGGCCCCCACCCTCCCTCTCTGGAGTTACCAACTCTCTAGGGTGGTGGCGGATTCTGAGATTGTGCGCTCAAGTTCCTCCTAGCACAGGACACCCGTGACCTTCACCAGAGCCCTGCCTCCCCATCTTTCACTTCCACGCTCCCAGGGCCACATGTCAGCAGCCCTGTTGGTGGGAGGTTCAGGGGTCCCACACCCAGGGCATCCAGCTCTTGCTGTCCCGACTCTCCTCACAGCACCTTCCCCTCCCTCAGGCCCACAGGCCACTGGGCCACCTCTGCGCCCCAGGGACAGCTGAGGGCAGTCAGGCAGCCCAGGTGTTTCATCCCTCTCCAGGGAAATTTGCGCCCCAGGCTTCAGGGATTCCCAGATTACAGGGAGGGCAAGGTCAGGGACAAGTGCCCTGCTGACAGCCACAGCCACCCAGGCCCTTCAATGCCAACCCAAAGGAGGGGAGAAGGCGGCCTTCTCGCTACCATCCCCACGTGGGTGAGGCCCAGGCAGCCACCTCTCCCAAGCCTGCACCCACCACTACTGCAGCCCCTCTGGGGGCCCATTCTCATGGGGCAGCACCCCATTCAGGCCAATGTTGCAGGCTACCGGTGCCCCCAGGTAGCCAAGCAGGATCTCGCTGCGGCGCCGGGACAGCTGCAGGATGTCATCTGCCAGTGCTGGCACGGATGTGTAGCGTACGTTGTCCAGGTGGAACATGTCCCTCAAGTACTGCACGATCTGGTGCTGGGGTGCAGGGCTGGCGTCGGGCCCAGGCCCCCACATGGACACCCTCCCTGGCTACTGGAACCACATCCTCAGGCCCCTGCCCTCCCAGACTCCCTGCAGACCCACGTGGGCAGGCTCCCGGTGGAACGACAGCCCAGCACGGCCCTCGCTTCACTCCTGGCTCCTCCCAGGGCTCCCATCCCAGGGGCCAGGGCAGGGCCCAGGTGGGCAGCAGACACCACTCTCCCTGTTTACCTTGAAGAAAGCACAGACTTCAGCAAGCTGGGGCTTGGGACCGAGGAAGCCAAAGGCTAGGACGGGGCTTACGTGCTCCGATACGGAGTAGAAATGGGAGATGAAGCCATCGGGCACCTGTGGAGGGTGGCCAGGCTGAGGGCTAGGACCTGGCAGGGTAAGGTGGCCTGGCCCTGGGGCCACAGTAAGAGCTGGGCTCTGAAGGGAGGCTGGTTCATTCACATCCTTGTTTGGTGACCCTGTGCAAGTGACCGGGGCTTTTGCAGGCCTGGTTTTGACCTCTGCAGAATGGGGGTAATCTCAGGGCTGCTGTGGGGACGACACGAGGGGGTTTGGGGGCAGGAGGCCTCAGCATAGGAAGTGCCTAGAGCGTGCAGCAGGGGCAGCTATTACTTAGGCTGCAGAGCTGGCTGGCAGAGGGGAATAATGGATCACAGTCCAGATAATGCAGCCGGTGGCCGTCTGGAGTGCAGATAACTGGCAACCCAGTGGGCATGAGGCAGCCTGCTCTGCCTGCTCCCTGGGGCATCCTGCCCAAACCCCAGGGCCCCTGGCGGTGGGAAGGGGGTGCAGGGGGCAGGGGCTGTCACTCACCATCAGCAGTCTCCTCTTGGCTTTCAAGACTGACCAGCAAGCAGTGGCCAGGGCCTAAACCAAAGGGGGGACCCCACTCAGGTTTCAGAATTAACAGGCCGAACCTTCAGCCTCTACCCATCTCCCTGCTTGGGACCAAGCCCTTCCCCCAGCTCCCTCATCCCAAACAGGAAGATGGGCTTGGTGCCTGAGCTCTGCTGTCTCCCTCCCCTCAATTCGGGAAGGGAAATTATCTCAGTCTGAATCTTGATGCTAACCCTTACTGCGGTGAGTCCCTGGACTAGCCACTCAACTTCTCCGGGCCTCAGTTTCCTCCTCTGTAAAATGGCCATGAGCCATCACTCCCACCTCATTCAGTGGCTGTGGGGATCCATGGTTACTGCCTGTAAAAGACCAGCCCATATCTCTCTAACTGTCCCCATGCCACACAGCATGGCTGTCTTGAGTGGCACACCTGCCCCATGGGGCCTGTGCTCAACTCTCTCCTACTGCTTTTTTTTTCCTTCCCAGATTTTAATGATTTAATATTGTATATTACAATTGGATAGAATTAGTGCCAGCACAGATGGATAAAATTAACTAAGTGAAAGCTCAAAAGAGGGAAATGCACACCCTACTGACTCTGAATGGGAGCACAGCAGAACAGCAGGACCCCAGGGAAGCCTCTCCAGAGCAGGCGCCCGATCTGCCCAGGCCCCACAGCCCCAGATCATGGAAGGGAGGGGAAAGGGCACAGAACAGCGCAGGTTACTGAGGCTATTTATAAAGAATCATGGGAAGGGAGCACTGGACAGAGGGGTGACAGCTGTCGGATGGGTGGGGAGCCCAGCCCTGGTGGTGAAAGCCAGGGATGGAAGGAAGTGGGGTCCCCCAACACGTGGGGTCATGGAATGTGTGCTGGAAGTAGGGTGGCCGCCACCCACCGTCTCCTTAAAGCTGTCTGACAGCCAGCGGTTCCTCAGGACAGCAAGCACCGAGGACGGAGGGTTCTCCAGGTCCTCGAAGGCGTCCATGAGAATGAAGTCCAGCACGATGTCGAAGAAGCTCATGCACACCACCTACAGGGAGCGGGCTGCCTGAGCGTAAGGCCGCTGTGCAAATGGAAAGCCCAAGGCCAGAGGGTACAGGGTGTGTGGGAGCCTGTGTGGGAACACATGACTGAGCAGACACACCTCTGGTCTGCGACAGGGCACAGCCAGGGCTGTCTCCCCCACACACCGGTCTGGACCAGGGCAGGAACCCGGGGCATGTAGCAGTGGCAGAGTCACCTCAGACCCTCAGAATCAAGGCAGAGCTTGCCATGGGCACCCCCACCCTGCTCAAGAATCTCAGGTGTGAGGAACCCTAGAGCACTGGGGCTCAGCTACACCCACTCACCCCACGGCCCTCCAGCTCCAGCCGTGTGGTGGTCCAGCTCTCAGGCCGCAAGGCGTAGCTCAACATCTCCTCGTAGCTCTCCAGGAAGCCTTTGGGGCTCTGGGAAAAAGCACAGCCTACTCTGGTCATGGGCGAGGCCCCAGGACCCAGCTGGACTAGGCCCACAGATCAGGCTGGCCTGTGGATGGGGGACACACCAAGGGCAGGGCCATGGCCTATCCCTGAGCAGCAGCTGCAGAGCGAATAAGGTAAGAAGGGCCCCCTGCCCACCTCAGTGTGCTTCTGCAGAGACCAGGGCACGTCCAGGAGACAACCAACACCAGGGCGTCCCGCAATGTCTCAGACCCTCTCATTACTGAGCACCGACTGTGTTCCGGAAGTCGCGCACATGCTACAGCTTGAGCTCATTTTGGAAGGACATGTGTGGACAGGAGGTTGAGTTAGGCAGCCAACGATTTGAATCTCTATGACCTTGGACCTCACTGGTGAAATGCGAGAAGCTAGAGCCGCACACTCACAGGGCCATTCTTGGGGGTGGCGGGCGGTCGAGGAGCTTATGCATGTAATACAATTAGCCCACGGGCCGGACCTCAGCAATAGTGTATAAGGTCGCTGCTGCTAGGTACTGAGACCATCAGGACACAAGACAAGATCCTCACTCTCTGGGACTGTGTGGTGCTTAAACACAATGTGCAGATGCGGGTATGCATTTACGGATGTGGAAAGCTGGCACATGCCAGGGGTTATCCTAAAATGGAACCAGTCATTTCATTCATAGGGTCCTATAAGGGACATCCCAGTATTATGCCCGCTTACAGATAGGAATACAGAGGCTTTGGGGGATCAGTGATATGCCCAAGAGCTGGGCAGTGTGGAGAGGACACAGAACAGCACAGGCACTGATGCTATTTATAAAGAATCATGCGGAGGGGACGCCAGACAGATGTTCACCAAAACATGAACAGAGTAGGGTTGAGGAAAATTTGTCTTTCTTCATTTTGCTTCTTGTATTGTCTTAGTTTTTTCTACAATAAGCAAGAGTCATTTTTACAATATGAAAATTAAAAAAAACCTATTTCCATTAAGTTTTAAAGAGAATTTTCTAGAATGACCTTGGGCTATGCCTTAACTTCCCAGAGCCTCAGTTTCCTCACAGGTAAGGGATGATGGTGACGAATGTCAGGCTGGCCCTTGCTGACCTGTTTGTGGCCACTGAGCATGTCTGACACCAGCTCACAATGCCCGGATGTGCCCATTTACACATAAGGAGCTAAGGTTTGGAGAAGTTTCATGTCTGGCCATGAACATAACTCAAAGCCCCCACAACCTCCCAGACAGGGCCTGCCCCAGCCCTGCCTCCTGAAGGACCTGCCAGGCATGCACCCATTCCCGCTCCCAGGGCCCAGAGCAGGCTCTGTGCTCAGGAGCTGCTACACAGCCATTTGGGCTTCTTATTAATAAGAATGAAACCTAAGTCCTGCGCTGCAGGCAGGGGGGCGGCTGGAGAGAGGAAGGCCACACCTCTGGCCACAGAAAGCGGGCTGCCTGCTGAGTTTCTAGCACCACTTTAGCCTCCCTTGCCCTTCCTTCGCTTGTCATTCACTCACCCTCCTAGGGAGGCCACAGAGAACAGGCTAAGGGCACAGCTGGGGTCAGGTCGACTTCGATTCAAATCCCACCTGTCCCTTTTCTTTACTTTATGAACCAGGCAAAGCCCTTTACCTCCCCAGGCTCGGTTTCCTTATCACCAAGTAGAGACCATGGTCAGGATAAAATGAGCTACTAGAGGTAGAGACACGTGAGTAAAGCACAGGCTGTTGCTTGGCAAATAGCAGCTGCTGGGGATGTAAGTGTCCACACTCAAGGAGCAGCTGCCCATGCCAGCCCCGGGCTGGGCACAGCCCCAGCCAGGAGAGCTATGGCTCTGGCGCTCCGGGAGCTCACTGAGTAACGAGGAGAAGGACAGGGCACCTGTAAGCAAGATGTGGGGTAATGGGGCCACGCTGGGTGAGGCGAGCCCAAGCGGGATGAGTGAGACCAAGTGAGATGGGGAGGACGGGGACCTGGGACTCCCAGATACTGGCATAGGGTCCACTTCATAACCTGGGTGCTGGGTACAGAGGGGTTCATCTTTTCATTCATTAGATCCTATAAATACATTTTTGTATGCATATTTTACAATAAAGCAGTTAATAACAAAAAAGAATTGAGGAACAGTATTTCAGGTGTGGAGGGACCAGCATATGCAAAGGCCCAGATCAGGGAGAGAGTGTGGTGGGCACTAGGAGCCCTTCTGCCTGGAGAGGGCAAAGCGTGCACAGCGGCAGGCTGTGGAACAGAGCCTGGTCTTCACACCAAGGGCAGAGGGAGTGCGGGAGGGCTTGAAGCAGCTGAGTGAAGAGGGCAGAGGTGCATTTCAGAACACTTACTCCAAAATGTGAGGAAAAAGGATTCAGAGGGGAGAGGAGTGTTCCAGAGCTTTGCCCAAACCCATCAAAGAAGCACGACTGGCCAATAAACGTGAAAATGTATGCAACCTCATTAATAACCAAAGAAACATAAAGCAATGACCAAAAGAAAGATTACAAAGATTACTGACGTCCAATATTGGCCAAGGTGTAAGGATGTGCACGCATACTGGTGGCAGGGACTTGAGACAAGAGGTTTCAGGGGCCAACTAGCAAGATTTTCTGGCCTTTTAGATGTCTGTGCCCAAGATGCGGTATTGCCATGTCTGGGTTTTGTCCCACAGAAAGCCTCACAGGTACCTACAGAGATCTGTAACAGCCTGGTTATAATCAGGGTATCTATGCGAGTGGACATTCAGACACTACCCAAACGTCCATCCATAGGAGGATGGGCTAAACCACAGTCAGTCCATTCAAGCGTTACTTCTGACACAGGAAGATGGATAAGATACACTCTTACACAACAAACTGATGTATAAACCAAGCTTTGGAAATGGAATGTTCAAGGTTTAGAATCTATGAAACTGTGCAGAAGGAAAACATGTATCAGACCACAGCCAGTGGTTCCTTCAGGCAGGTGGGGTTCAGGGAGACCTTCTACAGTCTACATTTCTTTACTCTGTACAAATAAAAAGCTATACAGATCATATTTTTCAAAATTCACACAGGAAACAACCCCAACCCTTTCCCGGCTCCCCCAGAGCCTACATACAGGATGAAGTCTCAAAGCCCTTCAGGTTGATTTCAGATTGGGCCTTTAAAATTTTTTACAGAACAAAATAAAAGTTTTTAAAGTAAGAATGAAAAAGGCTAAGGGGGAAGAAAACCTGAGAAGAGACCTCCCAGCCCCTGCTACCTTCTCAGCTTTAGTCATCAGGCCTGTCACCATCTGCCGGCCCACCTCCCCGAAGAAAAGTTGGTTACTCTTGTCTTCCAGAAGACCCTAAGGAAGGAAGAAGGAAGGAGACTGGGGAGTGAGCTGTGGGGCTGGCAGTTGCCCAAAAGCTCGTGGACAGGGCAGCACAATGGGCTGGGCAGGTGACCCCACTGCACAGAGCAGCCAGGTGCGGAGCGGTCTAGTCGGAGGCCTGCCTGATGCCCCCATCCCCGACTCCATCCTCCCCAGGTACCCGGGAGCACACCCACCTCGAAGGCCTGCCGCACACAGTGCAGTTTGGCCAGGAAGTCCTGGTCACTGTAGCAACCCAGCAGCTCTGTCCTAGGGGGAAGCACAGGGAGTCACACCACTGGGCCCCACCCAGCAATGCCCCCATGGAGGTCAGGGTAGAGCTCTGGGTGGCCCTGCCTCGCCCTAGCAGTGCAACTCCAGGCAGGCACCTGCCCCCTCAAGGCTTCAGTCTCCCCCACAACCAAAGGAAGACGCTAACCAGATGTTCTCTGAGGATGTGTCGACCTTAGTGGCACTGGACACAGGTGGCAGGTCTGGTCACTGGGGACTGGGCTGACCTCAGCCTCCTTTAGGCCCAACCAGCAAAGGACCCTCACTAGAAAAAGACCAAAATGGCCAAACTGATGGAATACCAGGGCAGTAGGTTGCTACCCACTCTGGGCTGGTATTTCTGGAGCAGCTGGACACACCCTCATCTAGCTACCCATTGTCCAAATCGCCAAAGCTTCAAACATTTTCAGCCAGTGAACTTGAAACACACATACTTAAACTTGGAGTCATGACTAAAAGCCAAGTTCTAAGTTCCCTATCATACAGCAAGATTAATTTAAGATGAACAAGAGACATCCACAGATGAGAAAACTGAGGCTAAGAGAAGTCAGGCAACATGTCCAGGGCCACACGCTACGAAGTGGCAGAACCTGGAAAGAGTCTGGGTCTGTCCCCAAAGCCTGGCTTCTGGACCACTGCTGAGAGAGACTGTATCAGGAAACAGGGTTGGGGACAATGCTCCCGGTAGTTCTGTGCTTAGGCCCCTCTGAGAACTCAAAGCATGAATGATTATTTGGTTAACTGATTACATTAATTTGTCCTTGTTAGTTCCTGCCCTGTCTTGGTACTTGTGGTCATCCCAGGCCCTCGGTGGCCAGCTCACCACGCCCTCAGCCAGCCTGGCCCAGCGGAGTCCTCACCACACACCACCCAGCCCCTGTCCCCACACACCTGAGGGTCCGGCAGGCCACCTTCCCCTCCTTCACCAGCTGCAGGGCCTCCTCGTAGGCAGCGGCAGGCCTGGAAAGGGGGAGTGGGTAATCTCCGGTTTGCAGGGACTCAAAGAGCTAAGGGAGGGTGTGGAGAAAAGGAAGGTCATGTCAAAGCCTGTGTCGGCAGCATCACAAGGGGTGAGGGCACCTGCCTAGGAGCCACCCAAGGGGCCATGGGGGTATCAGAGGGAACATGGCCCAAGAAACAGGAGGCCTGGTCCAAGGACAGCTCTGGCCCTCAGCCTGCCCATCTCCAGAGGCCACCACAATGGGGCCACCTACTGGATACTTGCCCATGGCCCTCCACTGCAGGCCAGGCCATCAGGCCTGACAGGTGGCCGTGGAAGGAGACTAATGCCAAGGAACAGGCATGAGGCCTGAAGAAGGGAGAGATCACGGTGAGCTGAGGCCCATGGGGATGGGGCCCTGCCCTCACCCACAGGACCTAGGGCCCCTGGCTTCTCAGGCCCCATCCCTGGCGACTGCATGGAGCCCCTGGGGAGCAGCCCTTGGTGACTGCCAAATTCTGGTTCTGTCGGAGGAAATGCCTTCACTTTCCCACGATCCAGTGCTCAACCCAGGGGTCCCACAGGGGCCTGGCCTCCACCCCAGCCCTCCCTCAGCATCCATCCATCCCACCCCACGTCACCTCGGTGGCAGAGAAGAAGGAATCCTCTGAGGTCAGGCTGTCCTCATCGTCCGCCCGCAGATGCAGCGAGCTCTCGGTCAGGGGCAGCATGAGAGTCCGCTCTGGCAGAGCAGGAAGAGAAGGGCTGAGCTCAGGTTCCCGAGATCACCAAGCTTTGTGGAATGCTCAAAAGCAGAGCCCACCAACACCCAATTCTGGGGCGGACGACACTGATCATCACAAAGCTCCTATTCACTGAGCACTTGTGTGTGAAGACTCCATGTTCATGGCCTCAAATGAATGACCCCCTTCAATCTTATGACATCCCTGGAGGTGGGCGTGGTTAGGTGGGAAGCAAAGCTTCTGAGGGGACCTGCCCACGACCACACCACTGGGCCCTGAGGCCTGGTGGCAGAGCTCCGTAGGGGCAGACTCCAAGCAAGTTGCTTCCCCTCTCTGACAAGCTGAACCTTAACCACTGATAGCAAAGGGCTCGAGGGGGTCCCCGGGCTACTCACTTGGCATTCCTATCCCCCACTGCTTAAGAGCTGAGTGGGTGTGGACCTTCAAGGGCACGTAGGAAAGGTTTGTCTAACAGATAAGAAGAGCCCACAGCCCTGAATGCCCTACCAGCCTCCTCTGCCATATGGGGGGCCCAGAGGAAGCAGGATTTCACCCATAGGCAAAGCCATGGGAAGATGTGTGCTCTGGCCAGCCCCCACTGGGCCTGTGTCACCACTGATGGTGCTGGGGGGCTGGACACTCAAGAGTCTAACCCCAGGGCTGACAGCACACAGGGAAGGGCCCGGGGGTCGTATGCACTCCCGCCGACTGGTGCACAGCAGGCCCTAGGAGAACACTGGCTGCAGCTGAGTAACTTCATTCCTCAGTGGAGTCATGCCCCTTTACCTCAAAGGGGCAGGCAAGCAAGACTTGCCTTCTTGGTCTTTCGGCCCGTTTGAGCTCATCTCTGTGTGAGACAGGTCTCACCTGTCCCTCCCACCTGCCCAGTACCCACAGGAGGGCTCAAACCAAAGGCCTGGAACAGCCATCAGGGGAGACACTGACACACAAGCCCAAGGCCTGCTGCCAACGGGACAGGGCAAGGCACACTGGCCAGGGATTCCTGGCCCTCATCCCAGCTCCATTCCTACCTGCCTCATGTAGGGAACACCTCTGTCCCTCATTTTCCTCTCTGTGCAATTAGGTAATGATCACATGTCCTGGGGATTCTGGTGTGCCTGAGGCACTGAAGGAATCACACCCAGGTTTTCTCACTGCCTCCCCATCTCTTCCACGCCCCAGCCCCACCATGGCCCACACCCGGGCCCAGCTCACCAAGGTCCAGCAGCATGCTATCAGATGGGAAGGTGGACCCAAACTCTTCCTGCAAGTGGTAAGCCCGGTGTAGCAGGGACTCCAGCTTCTCTGCAAAGTCCCTTCGCTGCGACTCGGGCTGTGGTTAAAACAATGACTATGAATCTAGGCCCTCCACACTCCCTCAGCCAACAGCCCCTTCCCTCACCAATGATGGGGGTTCCAGCTCCTAGGGAAACGGGAACAGGCACGGGGGCACAGCCACGAGAGCGCAGCTCTAGACCTGACCTGCCCAGTACAGGAGCCACCAGCCACATGTGGTGAGTGAGCATTTGAAATGTGGCCAGTCCAAATAAAAATGTTCAGTAAGTATACCCAGCGGATTTCAAACACTTAGCACTAGAAAAAAAAACCCACACACAAACAAAAACTCTAAGTATCTTAGTGATTTTTCATGTTGGTTACATGTTAAAATGCTAATATTTTGGATAAACTAGATTACATAGAATACATTATTAAAATTAATTTCCCTGTTCCCTTTTGCTTTTTAACATGGTCTCCAGACATTTTAAAGGAGACATGTGTGACTTCCTGCTGAACAGTGCTGCTCTGGACCCGAGCGGCCCTGGGTTCAGACCTTGGCCCTACTAGTTCCAAACCAGCCAACTTCGGGTGGATAAATTCCCCAATCGGAGCCTAGGGTTCCTTATCTGTCAACTGTCATCTCAAGTAGGAAGAGTAACCTACTGCCCAGGGTTGTGGGGAAAACATGAATAAGGTATGCAAAGCACTTCCCACATGACTGGTCCATGGTGACGACCAGGAAGTGTCGGCAACTGTAATAATTACTGCACTTGTAATTAACAGAAAAATAAGAGGGCAGTTAGGAGCCCAGGAAGAGCTGGCTTTAAACTCCACTGTGGCTATTAACCATGTGCACTTGGGAAAGTCCTGCACCCAGACGCCAGCAGCCCATGGCCTCAGAGACCTCCTCGGGGCCCCTGGCCTCCATGTCTGGTGTGGGAAGAAGAGGCCACTGTTCCTCTGACCCCAGGAACTTCTGGGCCTAGGGACTGGGCATGGGCATGGGCAAGCCCGACTCTGTTTTCCACTAAGGCTGCCCAATCCTGCACCTACATGGAACCAGACCCTGGTGATGAGACAAGCCAACTCAAGCCTGAAGCCACTGGGAAGCAAAGAGAAGGAATTGCTCAGAGAGGGATGATGAGGATGGAAATGGCTGCCTTTCACTGAGCACTCGCCCAGGACCAGGTACCTCACTCTTCAGACCCACAGCATCCATGAAGCAGGTAATACTAGGACCACACCACAGGAAAGACTCACGGAGGATACGTGGCTCTGCTACCCAGATAGCACCTGGCAGAGTCCAGGGGACCCCAGACCCACTGCCCACTTTGCTCAGTTCTCTGATAGGGCCAGACCCCGCTCAGGGTGGCCAGCAGAGCCTTGCAGCTTTGGCAGAGACCTGCCAGCTCTTTCTCTGTGAAGTCACTTTGGGTTGGAAAATGGTTTTTTAGATACAACACCAAAAACACAAATGACCAAAGAAAAAAACAGATATATCGAACTTCATGAAATCACAATTTTTTGTGCTTCAAAAGCCACCACCAAGACAATGAAAAGATGACCCACACAATGGGAGAAAATATCTGTCTATCCTATCTCTGAGAAGGGACTTCATCTAGAATACATAAGGAACCCTCCAACTCAACAATATAAAGACAAATAACCAAATTAAAAATAAAGCAAAGGGTCTGAGTAGACATTTCTCCAAAGAAGATTTACATATGACCAATAAGTACACAAAAAGCTTGGCATCATTAGTTATCAAGGAAATGCAAATCAAAACCACCATGAACTACTACTTCACAACCACTAGGACGGCTAGAAGCAGAAAGTCAGATAGCAATACATGCTGGCCGGGATGTGGAGAAACTGGAACGCAGCTACACCACTGGTGAGAATGCAAGATGGTGCCACTGCTTTGCAAACACTTTGGTAGAGCCTCAAAATATTAAACATGGAGCGACCACATGATCCAGAAACTCCACTCCTAGGTATATAACCGTGAGAATGAAAACCCTATGTCCACACAAAAACTTATACATGTATATTCACAGCAGCATTACTCACAAGAGCCAAAAAAGAAACAACTCAAATGTCCACCAGCATATGGATGGGTAAATAAAACATGGTCTAGCCATACAATAGAGTATTATTCAGCAATAAATAGGAAGGAAGTTGTGGTCCACGTCCCAACAAGGATAAACCTTGAAAACATGATGCTATGAAGGAAGCCTGACAAAGAAGTCCACATGTTCTGTAATTCCATTCATAGGAATGTTCAGAAAAGGCAAATCTATAGAGACAGAAAGTAGATTAGGGCTTGGTGTGTGCGTGCGTGCATATGTGTGTATGAAAGAATGGGTGACTACTACAGTACATGGGATTTCTCTTGGGGATGATGAAAATGCTCTAAAACTGACTGTGATGATGGACACACAACTCTGCGAATATACTAAAAGCCACCGAGTTGCACACCTTAAAACCGAATTGAATTTACACGAACTTTATGGTATGTGAATTACATTTCAATGAATTTGTTAAAAAAATTTTAACACTGGAAGGATACCAAGTGGTTATATCTGGATGAAGGGTTACAGGCATCAATATTACTGACCACAAAGATCATTTCTTGAGCACCTGAAATGGACCAGGATCATATGACCAGCTCTGGTGTCCCACGAAAGGCCCCGGTGCCCAGGGAGGTCAAGGGCATCTCCCCAGGGCACACAACATGAGCTGTCTGATCGGAGCCTGGGCGCTTTCTCCCCACTCTCTTCTATTTCTGTAGTTAATGCTATTCTGTAAAGCATACTTCACTGTTTTTACAATATGAAAAACAATGCAAGTTCCCTAATTTTAAGATGGAGAATTAGCAATGAATACAATTTTGGAAATAAAGCCACCTGCCTTCCTCTCCTGCCCAGACACACTCGTGCAGTCACCACTGCTGGCTCTTCGCAGAGCTGCCCTGACCTGAGGCACTGGAGGATTCATCACACACACACACACACACACGCACACGTCTCGTGGACACTTCCTACAACTACACCTGTCTTGCCTGTGTGACAGGCCTCTGAGCTAATACCCCCAGCAGGGGTAGAGGCCAAGTACACTCTTAGCCTACTACCTGCTGTACCAGGTGTATCTCCACTCCTACACTGCAAACTGTTTCCCAGGCTCCCACTGGAGACACGGGTTGGGGAAGAGTGTGGTAATGAGGGGGGCCGAGAAACTCCACTCATTGTCCTGCCTCACACCGTATCACTGCCCCACGCTACCCAAAGTGGGCGGTCCCCGCTGGCCAGCCCCCACCTGGTTCTAGGTGGTAACTTCCAGAAGACGATCCTCCCTCCTAAACCCTAGGCATGCCCCCTCCGGCCAGGGCCACCCAGCTCACACCTCAGCCAGATGAACCAATTCCCTGGATTAAACTCCCTCTTCAACACCTGAAGTTGTTCCCATTTCCCGGCTAGACCTCGACTGACTTGTCAGATATTGTCAACTGCTCCCCAAGGAGGTGGCCCCCCGACCCTGACCTTGCTCCAGCAGGAGACAGGAGCTCATAGCAGTTTTGTCTTTTTTTTTTTAATTCAGAAAAGTATAAAGGATAAAAAACAAACCCAGACCACAATCCCACCACCTATACAAACCCAGTCCATAAGCATGGGCTTGAAATGAGAACAGTAAAGAAAGATACAGAGAAGTACAATAAAAGCCCTTTAGTGACCTTTCCCTGCAGACCATCTCCTCACAGACCACTGCTAGCAACTGCCCTGTATCTGTTCAGAGGAATGTACATGAGCAGAGGTTACCAACTCCACACAGATGCATGGATATGTATCTTTTTAACAATGTACACACAGGTCATTCTATACATACTCCACATCTTGCATTTTCACTTAATGGTACATTGTGGAGATGGCAGCCTATCCACCCACACAGCTTCCCCTTGGCTTTTAAGTGTCTGCAGAGTATTCCAGACCCCAGGGATAGGCATTTAGTTTCGGGTTTTTCATGTTTTTTTACCTATTACTAAATAATGCTTCAGTGAACATCTCTCCTAGGATATGTATTTGGTGAGCTTTTCATAAAAATGTTTTATTTTAGCTTTTCTACTTTATTTCTCTTTCCTGATATTAAAATACATGTTCCCTGATGGTGCCCAAAAAAAGGTATAAACACAAGACAAAGGCCATGAGACCCACTCCGACATGAACACAGGCTATTCCCTCTCATCCTCCATGAATACACAATTTTCTTCACACAGGTGGGGTCAGGGAGGGTGTGATCATCATGGATTGCTGAGTAACTAACAAGTGCTAAGCATGTGCTCAACATGGGATGTGAATATTATTCTTGGTTGGACACACATCCTGGGCAAGGGGAAAACACCCATCCAAGAGGACAAGTGACTGGCAGGCATAAGGGGCGTGGCTACACTGCCTCCCAGAGTTTGGCTGCCCCTCTGCCACGCCACCAATGCTCTCCATGGCCAGGGGCCAGGGAAGACACAGGAGAGGACCACCGACCTCAGACGGTTCCTCTGATGCAGTCTCGGGGTTCTGGAGGCTGTCTCCTGGTGTGGGGGTGCTGCCGCCGTCCCCCCTTTGCCTCACACTCAGCGCCTGCTCCCACTTCTGCAGAGCCTCCTCGAACAGCTCCATGCCTGAACACAGCAGGGAAAGGCAGTCAGGCTCCAGGACAGGAGGGCAGCCGGCCCCATACTACGTCATTCAAGGAGGTCCCAGAAGAATGAGGAGGTAGGAAGACCCAAAGGACAAGAGCGGGCAGGACCATGTGGGCTGGGCAGTGTACAGGCCTGCATTCAGACCAGATGGTTTCTGGAAGCTGTCCACTGTCCAGGAATGGCTGGGAACCATTGAATGAGGGTTACAGGATAGGGGTTGCAAAGCAGCACCCACAGACGTAGTCCTCACCCCACCCTGCCTAGGGAGAGCCCCCGGGCTGGCCTCCCAGCCCGCACCTTGCATGTAGAGGCTTTCTGCATTGCCATCACTGGTGGCCACAGATTCCTCCGTCCCTCTGGCGTCCCATGGTCCCGAGCATGCAGCTGTGGGGCTGGATGAGTTCACTGCTACCATCTGGGCACCAAGCAGCACAAGGACCAGAGGGCAAAGAGTGAGGCCTTCCCAGACCCCCTGCAGGACCCCTGAGCTTCCCTCACTGCCTGACCATATGCCACATGCCCTTCCCAAACACTATCCCTGCAGCTAGACGCGGGCTACAGCAGTTCCGCCAACTCCAAGCACCTGATGACACCTCACAGAAAGTGCCAAAGCGGGAGGAATTACTGAGGCCAAGGCCAAGGCCAAGGCCAGCCCAGCAACCAGCAGCCTCCTATGAACCCGGTCTGGGCCCATTCCCACTCTGGGGCTCTGCTCCTCATCTGACAAGGAAGACAGAGGAAGCACCCACCACACATGGGTCTGGGCGGGGCCTTCTCTCACCCACGCCTCTCTCCCACATGAGCAGCTACCCACCCTGCAAGGCTGTAGGCTCCCCCAGGACAAGAGCCAACTTTTGCTCACGCCCCTGTGTTCCCAGGGTAAATAATGCCTGGCACAAAGCAGATGCTTGCCCAATGTCTGATGAATGAATGAGTGAATGAATGAATGAGCTTTCATCAATAAGTATCTTCCCCAAGAGACCATACACTTCTCTCCTACACCTCCCCACCATTCTCTCACAGATGCCTGCAATTAGTGATCGACAGCTGTCTCTGAAAGCCTGCATGTGTGGGTGAGTGAGTGAACCAACAAAGTAACATCTCTTCTCCCAACTTCCTACCAGTCCACAGGCCCCCTGAGGGCAGAGAATGGAGCCCAGGGTATTAGGGACTGAGCCCCTAGGTCCCCACCGAGGCCAAGCTGTGGGAGGAGCCTGAGTGCTTGCTGGGCGCGATGGAGGAGATGCCGCTCAGGGTGTCGTTGCTCTTGCTGCTGGGGCTCTGTCCCCTCCGGCGGGAGTAGCCTGTGAGGAACAGGAGGGCAGGTGTCACACAGGCTTTGCACCCAGCCTTGGTACAGGCTGTTCCCACCCTCAGACAACCCTCCCTCTCCCCCATTTGGGAGCCTGTCCTGACCCTCTAAGTCAGGGTGACAGCAAAGCACCCCCAGTGCGTGCACTTAGCAGAGGAGTGCTGGGCCCCTGCTTGACATCCTGCTTGTACCCTTGTCACCCAGCCCAGTGCCTGGCCTAGAGGGGCCCAGATCTCCCCAGATAAGCCTGAGAATAGGGTCCAGCTGCTTCTCCACTTTCTTTTTACTCAGCATCTCCTGTGTTGCTGATTGGCTGACTGATTTGGAATTCTCCTTCCTAAAGGGATTCAAGACAACAACTCTTTAAATCACATAAAAGATTCTTTTTTAAAGTGAGAAAGCAGGGAAAGTATAATAAGGCAAAATCAGAGATGGCAGGGGTGATACAGGGCAGGCAAGAGTTTGGTGCGGAACTGGCTCCAGGTTTCCAAGGGGCCAACATAAAATGGAAATTTGGCCCCATCGGCATTTCTCAGGTCCTGTTCTAGACTAGTCTAAAGGCCTTCTTTTCTAATTGTAAAGATAAGATTTTCCCTTTGGCAGTGATAGCTCACAATTAAAATTAATGTTCACACAAGGGAATCTTTGCTTCTCAAAACAGGTTTCTCCCAAGATATGAGCTTCCTTGCCTTGGACATTCAGACGCGGCAGGCCCTGGGTTGCTGGGTTACAAGGTTAACAGGACCTTATACAGGCTTTTAAAGCCACCCCAGCAGACACAAAACAAATGAGTGGTTGCCAGGGCTGGGGGTAGAGGAGAGGGGCCGGTTAACAGTGGGGCATGCAGAGCTTTAGAGCATGATAGAACAGTTCTTGACTGCGGTGGTTGTTATATGCCTATATGTGTTTGTCAAAACTCACAGAATTGTATGCTAAAAAAGGTGAATCTTACTGAATGCACAGTTAAACCTTAATTTAAAAAAAGAGGGGATGGGGGAGAATGCCACGTGGTTCCGGACCCACATGGCCCTTCCTGCTGCCAAGCTGGGGGACATCCCTTCCTGGATGGAGGAGCTGCTCTCCGAAGGGCCCCTCTGGACCTAGGTGCTCCCAAAGAGCCCTAGATAATGAGAACAGGGCAGGTGCCCCTGGCCTCGCCACCTACCAAATCCCTACAGTGACTCAGTCAGTGACCCTGCTGTCAACCCCACTTCACAGATGAAAGGAACTCAGCCTGCAGACAAGAAGTTGCTAGTCCAAGATCTACAGTCAACAGGGGCCCGACTGGGGCCCGACTCCAGGTCAGGCCATTCCCCACCACCTCACACCTACCTTTCTTCACAGATGGGACCTTCCTGGCCATGAGGATGGGGAGGGGCACTGTGCCCAGATGCTCGCCTCCCATCTCAGGGCCGACCTGCTTCTTCCTCCGCCGTCGCCTCTTCAGCTGGTGGGCAGCCAAGGCCAAGGCCACGGTCCCCAGGGCAGTGGCAAAGAGGACCTTGCGCAGGCCTGGTGTTAACCGCAGCTGTGAGAACGCAGACTGCAGGAAGGGAGGGGGGCTGCTGGTTTACATCTTCCCAAAAGAGTCCCGAGGCAGGCAAAGCTGCCCTGGGGAGGAGTTGCTAAGGGACAGGGGATGCATCAGGCACTCAGGGGCTATCTGCTGACCAGGAGTGATGGAGAGGCATCACCTCGATGGGGGGGACCTGGCCTGCTCCTCTGAAACGTAGACCAGAGATAACCAGACTGGGCTTGGGAGAGCGAAATGACAGTGCAACAGAGAGCACAACTGGGGCCTAGCAAGTGCCCGTATTCATCAGTCATGAGTCCAACAGCTGCAGTATTAAGGGCCTGCTATGCCAGGCACTGCTCTGGACTTCACCTGCGTATCTGTCTAAATGCCTATCATTTTCCTAGTGAGGAATCTGAGGCTTGCTCAGGTTAAGACACATACTTAAGAAGATACAGAGAAAGAAACGGAACTCAGGTCTGCCAACCCCATTTCTTAACACCTCCTTAAAGATGACGACGTTCACTCCACTGGACTGCCGCGTCTGGGCACCTCCCCCTTCCTCTAGGCCTGCTGGGCTGGAAGCCCCTTGGGTGGGGGCGTCCCACAAGGCAGAGCTCCAGGAAGTGTCAAGAGGCCACATCAGCCACAGATATTTGAGTTTGGCAGGGAGGACATTATTAACCCCTTTTAAAAACAGAGATGAAAGTTCACACAGTCCTAGGATGAAGACCAGGTTTGGAGCCCCAGACTCCTAACTCAGCCCTTCTCACTCTGCTCAGTGAGGAGACACCAGACACCTGGGACAGCAAGACTAAGGGGGGCCCAGCTTCCCCAGAGGCCAAAGTAGTAAAAGGCAGGACCACAACCCACCCCCACCTTTACCTGCCCAAAGGTCGTGTACAGGAACACAGGGATCTCAGCCACTGTCATGGCCAGGGCCTGGATCATGGACATGCCCTCAGTCCTCCGGAACGCCATGGCAGGACCAGCAGCCCAGGAAGAGCCCTCAGGGCCAAGAGTTCCCAGGAAGAATGTCTTCAACTGGCTGCTGGCTGGGGCCTGGGCACCATCCACGCCCCAGCAAGACAGAGATGCACATACCAGAGGGTCCCTGCACAAAGCTGAGACAGATCAATGAGTCAGACATGAGGACATACGGACAAGAGCACACAGATACCCACACAGAGTACCCTTGGGGATGGTGCCGTAGCAAAGTCTACCTGTGGAATCAGGCCCCAGCCTTCATCACCCGCCAATAGGAAGGCAGCCAAATGCCCCACAGACCTTGAGCCCTGGGAGCAAAAGGCAGTGTCTCTAACACGCTGGCATAAGAGCAGACCCAGGCCTGGGAGATGGACTGGTCACTCCCAATCTTGGGGCTTTCTGCTACACTTTCTCAATCTGTTGAAATCCATGGCCTATTTGCTGAACAAAATTCTCAAGCCTCTGAAGGGTCAGGCCCCTCACTGAGAATCACTGCATCTTTTTCACCTCCCACAAAGCCAAGAATGTTTTACTTCCTGCAGACTGTATTTATGAAGACAGCAGGGTGTTTCCTCAAATAATAATAGCTTATACACATTACATGCACATTTGGTGCTGAGTTATTTACATCCATTATTTCACTGGATCATTACAATTTTGTGAAGTAGATACTCTCTAGCTCTCCCACCCCTTACCCCCATCAATGTCCAATGAGGAAACAGAGTCTCTGAGAGGCTAAGTCAGGAGTCCAAAGTCACACAGCTGGTACGAGGTGGAGTTAGGACTTGAACCAAGGTCTATTGGACTTAAGAATCTGAGCTCAAAACAATCTTTTAGCTGAATTTGACATGGAGCAGGAAGTGGTAAGCCCTAGCAGAACCACAGACTACAAAGGCAACTTTCCCCTGGGGCCTTCTGAGACCCCCAGGGTACCCCACTCCAAAGCCTGAGAATACACAGCTTGAGTACACGTAGCCAAGTCCCCACGACCCTGCAGAGCCACTCCCCAACCACCACCACCAAGGCCAAGTATACCTTCAAGGTTTCTTGGGTCCTCAAGTGGAAGGAATGTGTAAGATGGGATAGACCCTATCTAACTGGGATTGTGGCCAATGTCACTGGACCAGACCAAGTAACAGCTTATTCCAGGGTGTGGGACGAATGGCCAATCCTTTCAGTCTAACTCCTGGGCTGGGTGGGGGAGGGGGGGGTCTGTGTGTGTGTTTGTGTGTCAGAGAGAGAGAGAGACAGAGAGAGTGAAGAGGATAGGCACTGAGTTGTTCTAGGGCTGAGGAAACTGTCATGTTATCAAGGGGAGGAGACATTCTGCCAGGAGACTGCCAACTGAGCTGTGATCTCCATGGTTGGGGCTGGGGTTAGTATCATAAGCCATCCCTTTCATCCTCTCAAACCAGTCCAGGTCTCAGAGAAAGGGAAGCAAGAACATCAGAGGATTAGCTGCTACTATTTCCCAAGCACCTTCTCCAGGCCAGGCTTGTGCCAGGCTCTCCAGAGAGGACTTTGAGACTAGTCACTCACAGAACCCTCAGGGCAACCACTGTTTATGATGGGGTAACTGAGGCTCTGAGAGATAAGGACCTGACCGAGGTCAAAGTAAATGGCCAAGCTGGGATGTGACCTCAGCTCTGAGGGACTCCAAGGCCTGCCACCCCTCCCTCCATGCCACACCTGACAGACTTCTGGGTTCCCAAATGAGAAGCCCACGTGGAGTTCAAAGATGAGCTGAACACCTGCTCCAGGAATGCGACAGGGCTGGGAGGCCTAGCAATGTCTGCAGGAAGTCAAGAGCCACCTCTGCTGCCCTGAGAGGAAAAGCAGCAGGTGCAAGGTGACAACAGTGTCCCCGAGCCTGCTTCACTCCAACCAGCAATACCCATCCCCCTGAAACCACCCTGTGAGAAGCTCCCACCTCTTCTCCATGATAACAAGCCCGTCATGGAGGGATGGGGCAATATCCACCACCCCACGGGCATTTCTAATGCCGCCCGAGCTGGGCAAGTCACCTCTCCTGCCCAATAACCTTGGGAGGAAAATTTCCCATTCTACCTCCACCATGGCACTTACAACAACCTCGGCCTGGATGCCCGCGCTTTCCACAGGGGCACCTCCTCCCTTGTCCTGGATGACCCCATTAATGATTCTGACCTGAGCAGTCCTCTTTCCGTCTTGACCCCAGCGATGTCCCTGGCCCAGGCATTCTCCCGAGCCACCCTCTGCCCAGTCTCCGTTCATCCCACCCTGGACACCTCACCAGTCCCCCCAGGCCCTGGGCAGTGGGCTCTCCAGCACTGGACCTCAGCGACATCTCCTTCAGAATCTGCTCATTGCATCTCGGACACATCCTCGCGCAGCCCCGAGTCAGGCCTCCTTCTTTCGTGCCGCGACCCCCGGAATATACGTGAGGGTCGTCCACGTGCCTACTGACGCAGCCCACGGCCGCACACCTGCTCTTCCCATCCCTGGTACTTTCCTAGGTCGGGTCCGAATACCTACGATCCCGTTCTGATCCCTGCTACGTCCCAGGCCCGGGCATCTGCTCACTGCCCGGGTACCCTCAGTTCCACCTCTCGCGCCGCCCACCGTTCGGGTACCTGCTCATTCCAACCCGGGCCCTTCTAGTCTAGCGGACCCGGACACCTGCTCAGCCATCTAGTATCCCGCGCAATCCCGGCACCCTCCCGCTGAAAGCTTCAGTCCCGGGCCTGCTGCGCCGTCTTCCCGGCGGGCTTAGCCCAGGCCGCCACTCACCCGAGATCCCATCGCTGTGGAAGGACGGCGTCTCCTTCCACCGCGCCCGCGCAACCAACCTCTCGGTCACCGGGGGGCGCGGCCTCACTAGGGGCCAACCCTTCTTTAGCCAATGAACGTAGCCGAACTGCTCCGCGCCTCTCGGGCTTCAAGCCAAGGGACGGGTCATGTGACCGATCCGCCCGAGCCTCTCTTCGCCCTCTACCCCACCCCCTAAGTGTGGTTGAGGCGCGGAAGTACTCTCTTCTCTCCCACTATTGGCCATTGAGATTAGATTGACACGGGAATCTGAGTGAGGCAAGGCCACTCTTAAAGGGGCTGAGGCGAAGCAATCCAGTGTCTAAAGGGCTTTCTGGAAGGAAACGGCGGGTGGTCGCCCCTGCGCTTACCCCCACAAATATTTCCCGCCCTTCAAGCGCCTGTTTTCAAATGCCACAGCCTCTGACTTCCCACAGCATTCTTCCTTTTAAACACTTGCCATTTTTCACCTTGTGGAGTTTTGGCAAAGGGTCACTTCTCCCCTACTAGACATTGTCTCCCTGGAAGTTGGAAGTCAAGTCACATGAAACACTGAATTTGGAGTCAGGCTGACCTGAATGGGCATCCAGTTAGGCCACTTCAGCTCTCTGGCATGTACACAGTGATAAGGAATAATCCTCAATTAAGTGACATAAGGGCCGGAAAATGAGGGAGAGAAGGTAATCAGCCAATAGCCTTGGCCAATAACTAACCAGAAACTCCGCCTTTCTGGATTAAGTCATTTCCACAGCCATCTAGAAGTTCTCCAGAACCACCGCATCGCCCAAGAGCATGGTCAGCGTCTGACCATCATCAACAATGAATTCATCAGCTTTCTCTATGGACTAATCACCTTCCCCGCCGCCCGCCATTCCCTGCTTTGCTTTGGCGCACTTTCCTTATTTGTAGCCAACGCGAATTTAAGGAATTTTTATTTCTTGGGGCACCCTCCTCATAAATGTGCCCTGTTTCTTGAGTCTGGCTGACAAGTTCTTTCTTTTAACTGGCCTTGCTGCTGGTGAAGCACAAATTTCCTGTCTCAGGGCTCAAGTCCTTATCTGGCTAGCATTTGTAAAGGCTCAGTAAACCCTTTTATATCAGCGATCTCTCCGTTTCTAGTTTTTTGATTTGTCAGCAGTTTACCGCTCTGTAAAATGGGGATGGAATCCCTGCCTGATCACAGGGCTTTAGTGGGAATCAGAAAAAAATAGTGTGGCAGCCGTTAAAATAACTGTAAAAAGCTAGGCATCTAAGTTTTTTTAATATAATTATCAGTAAGGTCACATTCCTTCATCCATTCAACAGCTAATATTTCTGTGTGCCTGCCCTTTGGCTGGACATGAGAGCACAGTGGTGAACAAGATATACGTGGCCCCAAGGAGCTCCGAGGGAACAGATACCCAAATACAATCTTGTGTGGTAGTTGCACTAATGGGGGAAACTCAGGAATGTGGGGATTCCTGCAGGGAGAGGTGAGAGACTCTTGAAAGAAAGGGACAGCTGCCCAAATGGAGACCTGAAAGATGAGCAGGAATGGCTGGGCAGAGAGGAGAGAAAGGAGTGTTCCAGGAACAGCATGGGCTGTGTCTCAGAAGCAAGAGAGAACCGAGTATCTTTGACTCAAGGTGACAGAGAGAGGGGATAGCGGTGGCCAATGAGTCAAGAAAGAAGGAGCCAGAGGAAAAAGTGGTCCCCATGGCTGGACTGCCTGGGTTCTGAGCTAAATCTGCCATTTCCTTTCCTGTGACCCTGGGCAAATCACTGAATTTCTTTAAACCTCACCTTCCTCACTCCTAAGATGAGGAGATACTTTCTGAGCTGTTACGACGATCTTAGGTGATTATTAAAAGTGCTCAGTGCTTGACCTGTCTAGGCTCAGGACACTTGAGCTATTGTTATTAGAAAACCTGCAACAGTCGATTGGAAATCTAAAAGAGATGAAACATACAGCCTGGACAGTGGTAAGATTAGAGTAACTACCTACTATTGCCTTACTTTCTCCTCTTTACCCTGTTGTTTTTTTCTTCCCAGGACTCATCACCTGATGTGTTATATTTTTGTTTGCCCAAGGGGGGGGGGCCTTTGTGTTTGCACTGCTGCCTCTCTAGTGCCTTGAACACTGCCTGGCACACAGTACGTGCTGACAAGACTTTCTTCTTGACCTAACCTGAACCAGGCTCTAGGAGCCCTCTGCTCGGCTTTGACTTTGGCCTTCCATCTCTGTCCTTACAGAGTCCAGTTTTAGCAAGAATCCTGCTGAGTCCGTTTAGCAAACCCCCCACCCACCCTTAGTATCCAAGTGCCTTTCAAATCTAATCAAATTCCTCATCCTCTGCCCTCAATATCTAATCACCCTGATCTGCCTTCAGCAAGAATCCCACTAACCTTAATGTTTCTTCTTGGTTTCCATTCACTGACCCCTACATTGCTCCTTGGCTATAATCTCCACTTGCCCTTGTTGTATTCAGAACTGAGCCTGATTTCCTCCCCTACAGCAAAAACCCCATTGCAGTAATCTGTTTTGAATAAAATCTTCCTTAATGTAACAAGTATCATGAATACTTTTTTCTTTAACAGTATTCCATGTGAATTATTGAATGAACATACACATAGAAACACACACAAAAAAAACAGAGATGATGAACTGCAAATATATGAGTGACATGAAAGTCCATGATGGCTCCAAATAATAAATGCAGACACATTAAACGGGTGCACATTGACAAATGGGTGCACATTAAATCACCTGAATTCAAAACTCCACCTGCCTGACCGCACACACTCTGAGAGAACCTGCATGGGAATGGGACTAGGGTCTGGATTTTGAACAAACCACCAGGTGACTGGAGGCTCACCCTGCACGGACAAGCTGGAGTAGAAATAAAACTTTCCACTGGGTTAAAAGATGAAGGCTAGAGGTAGACAGCAGGAAGAGGTAGAGATAGGCAATAAGCCCCCTTCTAAGCCCCAGGAGGGGGCATATATCTGCAGGCCATCCTCGAGTCTATCTGGAGCTGTGAGGAGCTGAGTTCAAGATCAACGCACATCCAAGCCTGGGGAGCAGCTCATTCCTACACCTTGGCAGAACGCAAGCCTCCCCTCCTCTCCTCTCGCCTTGCTCCTTCCCTGTAACCCCTCCGCGCACCCTCCCCCAACTTTGGGGAACCAGGGGGGTTCTGCGGGATAAGCAGTCTTTCCCTGAGGTGAAAGACAAGTCCCCAGCCAGCCTACACCCGCTGTTGTCCTTAGCGTCACCAAAGTCAGGGTCAGAAGAAGGGGACTGGAGAGGTCAAGGTGCTGGAGATGGTGGGTGGCATACAGAGACCCAGGGCAAAAGAGGCGGAGAAATGGAAGACAGAGGGTCTAGCGGAGAAGGGTGCGAACGGACAAACGAATGGGCACAATGGGCCAGGACCACGGGCAGACTGGCGAGAGAGGCGGAGACCGCAGCGGGAAGCAGACCGCAGCAGCTCGCCCACCCGGCCCCCACACTTCCTCCCTACGCGACACGCCCCGCGCCCAGCCCTGCGCTTCAGCTGGAACTGCCCCCTCGTCCCTCGCCCCGCCCCGTGCTCGGGCTGGCTCCGCCCCGCGCTCCGCCCCGCGCTCGGGCTGGCTCCGCCGTAGCTGCTGCCGGGTGGGCTGGCACCGTAAGGGCAGGCGCGCCGGCATCAGGTGGGCGGGGTGCGGGCCGTCGGCAGGCGGGGGGCTGCCAGGCTGCGCTCGGGCCGGGCGCGGCCAGCCGTGCGGCGCGCAATGGACTTCAACATGAAGAAGCTGGCGTCCGACGCGGGCATCTTCTTCACTCGGGCGGTGCAGGTGAGACCGTGCGCCCTGGGCCTTGCGTGGCGCGCTCCCAGGGCCCGGATGTGGGGCGGGCCGGGAACACCTCATCAGAGCTCGGCGGGCGCAGGAGAAGCCCCTCGAGGCTGCCGCCTGCTGCTTTGCTGCGGGGACACCCAGCACCCCCACATCCCAAAACCTGCGCTTCCCAGAAGAGAGAAAGAGCCCAGGGCGGCCTGCCACACTGGCCGCGCCCTCAGCGTGGCCCAGGGCCGGGAACTGAGCCCATCTTGCCTTTGTTGCCTGGGGCGCGGTATCAGTGTCCACCATTTGGACCTGCTGGGTTCCGCTGCCCTTGCGCTTAGCCCCAGGCCCCGTTTGGGGCGCCACTGAGGAGGGCAGAGAGCCCAGGCAGCTCCTGCCCTTGCCAGCAGTGACTTGACTCCTAGCGGGCACTTGGAGGCCCGAGTCCCAGACCAAAGGATTCATGCACCCTCCACGACCCCTTCTCTGAGCCTCAGTCTCCGCACCTGTGCAATGGGCTGGTGGTACTAATTCCCACTGGTTCCGTTTACACACTTGGACAGTCAGTCCGGAAGCCAGGAAGGCTGGGGTTATTTCCTTTCAGCTCCATGGGAGGCCTGTTTCCTCTTATTTCCCCAGCCCTGGGGGATGGGGAGAGGGCTGAAGTCTGGCTGAGTGTGTTCCTTGGGAAGCTGTCCAGGCCCAGGATGCTACGATTGGAACAAGTCCTATGCATTTGAGGGCGAGGAGAGAAACCGAGGCAGCCTAATGTAATTATGAAGTCCTCCAGTCAGCTGTGGGCGTGGATGCGCCCTCCTGTGACCTTGAGGAGGGGGCTTCACCTCTCTGGGCCTCAGCTTTTCAGTCTGAAAAATAGGATCATCAGTCCCTCCCTCTCAGGATGGATGTGAGGGGTTCTCTGGCACTCTGCATGTACTTGCTCACTAAAGGCACGCTCACTCTTGGTGTTGCTGGGGTTCACATTGCACCTGTGCTGCAGGTAACCTTGGGTAAGTCATTTCTCTCAGAGCCTCCGTGTCCCCTTCCGTCAGTCGGGTGTAACACCAGTCTGTCTTGGGGTTGGCCTGTCATGGCACTCTGGGAACAGGTGCTGTTGTTTGTCCTTGCTGTGGTTTTCTCTGGAGGAGCCCAGCCCCGTACATCTCCGGCAAGCCCATGTGCCCATGTTTACTAGAAAGCACAGGGTCCCGTTGAGGATTAGTGCTCCAGGGAGAATTTGCTGTTTGGTGTATCAAGCCCTGCAGGTGACCCCAGCCCCCGCGGGGATGCCAAGACCCTGGAGCCCCTTGGCCCGCCCCAGTCCCTCTGGAAGGTGGGGAATCCTCCCCAGTGTTGGCATAGCAAGCACTCTATCTCCCACATCTGGCAAGAACCTGATCTGCCAGTTTCCTTCTGTGGGCCTCTGGCGCCTGACCTGGCCAGAGCCTGCAGAGCTCTGGCCTCCTTTGGCCTGGTGGGGGCAGGCCCGGTGAGTCGCCCATACTGGAGTGGGAGCCAGCTCTCAGGCCCCAGCCTCCAGGGTGGAGGAGGGAGCTGGGAGCTTTATAAATAGAGGCTTTCTTTGGCTCTGCACGCCCACCCCCTGCTGCTGCCATCTTGCAGGGAGTAGCCTTGGACTCTGCAGGCATCAGCCTCTGAAGCACCAGACCCTTTCTCTTAGCAGGAATGGAGCCAGGGTGGTAGGCCAGAGGAGAGAGGGGCTTGAAATGTGACCTGAGCAGGAGAGGACATTCAGGGAACCCGAGGCCAGCGTGCTCTGGGATAGGAGTCATCTAGGAGGAATGGGAGGATTTTTTTTATGGTGAGGGCAGTTCCTCTGTATAGGTGCCACCTTGCCAGGTCCCAGGACATGCTGGGTAAGTGCTCCATGTACCAGACACCTTTAAGAGCCTCATCCCATCCTATCTGGTTGAACCTTCACCCTGGATAAGGATCGGGGAGCAGGATCTCTTTTGCATGGGTGATTCTGGAATGGTTTCCTAGTCCCTGAGGAGTTTGTGAAATTGGTCCCAGTGGTGGGAACTGCCCAGCTAAGGGCTCAGGCATGAAAACCTAAGGTGTGTGTTTGGTAAGATAGCAGTGAGGGTGGGAGTGCAGTAGAGGAGATGGTGCTAGTGCTGTCAGCAGTAATTGCGCTAGTAGTAAGTGTAGTGGTAGAATCACTAATAAAAGCCAGGGAGGCGATGTGAGCCAGGCAGGCAGCAGTGGACATGGGATGGATGCCTGAGAGCTCAGCCTGGTATGACTTTGACCCAGGGTGGCATGGAGTGTGAGGGACAGGTGGCCAGGTGGCCAGGTGGTTCCATGCAGAGTGCTGCCCTTTGGCATCAACCCTGCTAAAGAGGGGAGGTGCTGAGGTGCACGCTTAGAGTGACCAGTACCATCGGGGTAAGGAGGTCTTCGGGTAGCTCCTAAGAGCCGAGGAGGGATATAATGGTGCTTTTTATTCCTGGTGATGACAACACCAGCCAACATTTCTGCAGCCTATGCTCTGTGCTGGTCATGGAGCTATTAAGCACCTTCCAAATTCTCTGAGCTAGGTCCTGTTTTCCTATTCTCCAGGGGGGAAACTGAGGCCTAGAGAGGGGACTTTGCCTCTGGGCACCTTGGTTTGCTCACCTGGAAAATGTGGCTAACGACACCCCCTCAAAGGGCCGGGTGAGGTGAGGTCGGTTTGGGTCTGGCTTTGGGAGGCCTCTATTTGGGGAATGTGGGGAGGAAGAAGAGTGGAGAGAGGTCTGAGGAGGCCAGGAATGGCTGGTGCCCAGGTAGGGAGCTACAGACTATTCCCCTGGCCAACCCAGGCCTGCAGGGAGAAACCCAAGCCCTGTTGCATAAATGATGGCTGCTGAGCTAGAGCAGCCTTGCCTGCAGAGCAGCCTGGCCCATCTCTGCGGCTGCCCTCTGACAGCTGAAGCTGCCATCGGCCTCTGGATGATTCATCGCTGCCATGTCGTCTGGAAAGGGCCTCCAGAACTCAAGCCACTGATGGCCCTGACTCCAGCCCCATGCTTAGCCTCAGTGGCATCATCTGTGAAACAGGAAACTTGATCCGACCTTCCTTGCAGAGGTGCTGGAGAAGTTGGTGGCTCATCCGTGTGAAGGGCTTAGCTTTGGGCCACAGATGCAGTCAGCAGTCGCTGCTGCTGTTATCACTGATCGCACCCCTACAAGTCCTCACGCCTCTGCTGTTTAGCTGTGACCTGGAGCAGGTTCCTTCACCTGGCTGCAGAAGGCCTTCTAGATCAGAGAGGCCAGGACTTGGGCTGGTTTCCGGTTGTTCCTAGGTGGCCCACCCAGCTTCTGCTAGTGCTGACGGAGGACCCGTGTGACATCTCGATCCCTGCCTGGCCTTGGGGTGGGGCTGCTGAGCTTTCTGGGCCCTAAGTGTACCCTGCAGTTGGTTCTGATGGGCTGGCAGTGTTCCCTGTCCACCACACCAGGCGGCGAGTGGCTAGCCACGTGGCCATCTCCCTGTACACACTTCCCTTCCTTCGCAGCCCTCTTTGCCTGTCTGCTCTGCACAGTTGCAGCACCTATATTGAACACCAACTGCCTGCCAGACCCCAGCCATCATGCCTTACCACACCCTTTTTACCTTTTCATTCTCTCAACCTAGGAAGAAAGTACCATTATTATCCTCATTTTTTAGCTTAGAGAGCTAGGAAATTGATGCTTAGGCAAAGCCACTTGCCCAAGGTCATGCAGCTCAGCAGTGGCAGAACTGAAACTGGAATCAGGTGCCTCTGGTTCTGGGACCTGGGTTCCTCCCCCTCACTCCCCTGGCACCCCCTCCCCAGTGGCTCCTAGGTCCCCGTGGAACCTCCTGGTAACCCCCAACCTTGCTTCATGTCCCAGTGATTCCCTGAGCACTTGCTCCAAGTGCTTACCTTCAAAGTCAGACTAGGAAGACCCTTAGCAATGGGCTCCTAAGGTTCCTTACTCCTCTAAGTCATATGCCAGATTTTGTGCAGATGTGCGTTTTTGTGTGGAGGGTATGTACAGCTTTCACTGGCTTTCCAAAAGAAGCCAGCCTCTGGTGCAATCACAGAGGGGCAAATTGAGGCCCAGTACAGGGTTGTAAGGATCAAGGTCACAAAGCAGAGCAAGTTTCTTGATCTCGAGGCCTGGGTTCCAGCAAAGGGGGAGGGGTGGGTGGGCAGTGGAGGGACAGTCCTCCCTTCTCTTCTGAGCCCTCTCCCCACTCGGTCTTCCCCCAACAGTTCACAGAGGAGAAATTCGGCCAGGCCGAGAAGACCGAGCTTGATGCCCACTTTGAAACCCTGCTGGCCCGGGCAGACAGCACCAAGAACTGGACAGAGAAAATCCTGCGGCAGACAGAGGTGCTGCTGCAGCCCAACCCCAGTGAGTGGGCGGGTGCAGGTGGGTTTGGGGGGCTTCCTGACAGCTGCTGTGCGGGTCCCAGTTACAGAAAACAGCAGACTTGGTGTTGGGCACAAGACATGCTTTGTGGGACAGCAGAAATGCTAAATTTTGCACAGAGGAGTTAGTTTAGAGAAATGCTGGGCAACTAAAACACACCTGGGCAAAGAGGCAGGGAAAACACTGGCCACATCCTTTGAGGGAGGGCAGCGAGGCCCAGAATGGGGAGAGGGTTTGCCCGGCATCGCACCTCAAGTGTGGAGCAAGCAGAAGCAAAGTGCAGGAAACCTGTGGGAAGAGCGATATCCTGGGGTCCTGATGCTTGTCTGTCTGTCAGTCTTCTGTATAACTGACTGAGCGTCCTAGAGCTTTCTGGGGCCAGAGCATTGTTCGTGTGTGTTACATTCTGTAAACCCATATTGTAAAGAGGGAGTGCAGAGAGGCCTAGACTTGGGACCTGCCACCCCAGCTGTGTGATCTGGGGCAGGTGTTTCATGTCCTTGAAATGAGAGGTCCCACAGTGTTGAGTGCCAGTTTCACAGGACTGAAATGGGCATCAGCAAGAGAGTGTTCTTGCTGTCACCGGGCTAGGCACCCCTGTAGACAGGCCCTGATCTGGGTCTGTTTCTGTTGCCATGGTTTTCATCCTTGGATAGTACCGAAGAGCCCTGTGGCTGTCGCTGCTGTCTCCCTGCAGGTGCCCGAGTGGAGGAGTTCCTATATGAGAAGCTGGACAGGAAGGTGCCCTCCAGAGTCACCGGTGGGGAGCTGCTGGCTCAGTACATGGCAGAGGCAGCCAGTGAGCTGGGCCCCACCACTCCCTACGGTGAGCCAGGCACCACAGCAGGTGTTAGGGGTCAGGGTCTCTTACTCTCTCATCTTCCTCTCTCCTTTCCTTCCTTTGTTTTTTTAGTTATGTGCATTTTGATTATTTAAATAATAACCAAATTCATTGACTTGTAAAGAAGCCTCAATGCAAATGAAAATAGAGTAAAAGGTGGAAGTCTCTCTTAAGCAGTTTTGGTGTGTGTGCATTTTTTAATGGGACCGCTCTGTATGTACTATTCTGCATCCTGATCTTTATAAACTTGGCACTGCATTACAGCTCTCTGTTCACAGTGGCACCTCAATCTTGTTATTTTAATTTTCTATTGAGGCATCATTATATACCATGAAATGCACCTGTTTTAAGTGTAATTAAATGATTTTTAGTGAATTTACACAGTTGTGTAAACATCCCCCAATCCAATTTAAAGAACATTTCCATCACCACAAAAAGTCCCTTGGATCTACTTAGGGTCAGTCCCACTTCCCCCCACCAGCCACCAATAATGTGCTTTGTATCTCTATAAACGTGCCGTTTCTGAAAACTTCATATAAATGGAATTATCCAATGTGTTGTTTTTTTATACCTGGCTGCTTTCCCCTAACATAATGTCTTTGAAAATCATCCATACTGTACAGTGTTTTAAGATTTCATTCCTTATTGTTGAATAGTCTTCCATTGTATGGATATACCACATTTTCTTTATTCATTCACCATCTGATGGACATTTAGGTTGTTTCCTATGAATTGCACACAAACCTTTGTGAGGGCATATGTTTTCACTTCTCCTGGGTATACACCCAAGAGTAGAATTGCTGGGTCATATGGTAATTTTATTTTTAACTTTTTAAGAAATTACCAGACTGTTTTCCAAAGTGCTTTTGTGATTTTACATTATCAGGATTCTCCAAGTTTCCTTCTGTTACTGATTTCTAATTTAATTTCACTGTGGTCAGAGAACATGCTTTGTATGATTTTAATCCTTTTATATTTAGTAAGACTTGTTTATGGCCTAGTGCATGATCTCTCCTAGAGAATGTTTTGTGTTCACTTGAGAAGATTGTTGTGGGGTGGAGTGATGTAGAGGTGTCAGTTAGGCCAGGTGGTCAGTGTTGTTCAAGTCTTCTGCATCTTGGCTGAGTTTCTCTCATTGTCCTACCCATTATTGAAAAGTATTGAAGTTTCCAACTATTTCTGTTAAATCATCTGTTTCTGTCTTTAATCTATCAATGTTTGCTTCGTACATTTTTGGATCTCTGTATATTTAGGTCTGCATATTTAAAATTATCTTCCTAATGAGTTGACTCTTACTACTGCAAAATACTTTTTGTCTTTAGTCATATTTGTTTTAAAGTCCATTTTGTTTGATAGTACAACCACTCCTGTTCTCTGTACTTATGTTTGCACTGTATGCCTTTTTCTGTCCTTTTACTTTCAGTCTATTTATGTCTTTAAAGTGTGTCTGTGATAAACATCATATATTTGGATCTTTTTAAAAAATCCAGTCTGACAATCTTTGCCTTCTGATTGGAGTGTTTAATCTATTTACATTTAATGTAAATTTTTGATGTGGTTGAATTTACATATGCCATTTTGTTATTGTTTTCTCTATGTCTGAGGTCATTTTTGTTCGTTCCTCCTTTATTGACTCCTTTGGTATGAAATAGGTATTTTCTAGTGTAGCACTTTGTGGCTTTTTTTCACTTGTAAAAAATTTTCTAAGTAGTATTACAGTATGAATTACAGTATACATTTTAGTTTATCAGAATCTACTTCAGAGTAGATTGTTGTGGGTAAAATTGTAACATTTCCAGAATATCTAGCTTGGCTTTAGTAATCTGCATATCAATAGGCATTCAGAGGTGGAAAGAAGTATGGCTTTAGTGTATTTGCATTCCTCACAGGTGGAAAGAAGTTCATCTCCATATCAATGGGTAATTACCTGGGCAGGGAGGGCTCATCTGTTCCTGAGAGGTGAGGGGAGGGCCGGTTTTGCTTCTGCTGGAGCAGGAAAGAGAGCCGGGCCCAGAACTGCAGTTTGTGAGCAATAAACGGATTTTAAACTTTATTTCTCCCTTCAACTAATTTCAGTTTTTAGAGGTATTTTGCCCCGGGATTTCCTCTCCCTGGACTTACAATTGTGTTTAGAGTAACTTAATTCCAGTAAAATATAGAAACTTTGTTCCAATATAACTCCATTCCCTTCCCCTTCCTTTGTGCTGTTATGTCATACATGTTACATCTTCTAAGCCTAACAGTACAGTTTTGTAATTACTGTTTTATACAGTGCCTTTTAAATGTTAAGAAAAAGGTTGTATTTGTATTGTCTCTAATATTAATTTGCCTATGTAATTACCTTTACTGGTGATCTTTATTTCTTTATGTGGATTCAAGCTACCATCTAGTGTCATTACCTTCAAACCTGAAGTATTTTTTCTATGGCAGATCTGCTAGCAGTGAATTCTTTCAGTCTTTGTTTATTTGGGAATGTCTTTATTTTTTGTTCACTTTTGGAGGACAGTTTCACTCTATATAGAATTTTGAATGAGAGGTTTTTTTTCCCCCTTTCATCACTTTAACTGTATGATCCACTGCTGTCTGGCCTCTGTTCCTGATGAGAAATCATTTGTTAATCTTATTGTGGCTCCCTTGTAGGTGATGAGTTGCTCTTCTCTGGCTACTTTTGAGTTGTCTTTCAACAGCTTGACTGAGATATCTGTCCTAAGATAGCTGTGGATCTCTTTGTGTTCATCCTATTTGGGGTTTTTTTAGTTTCTTGGATATGGACATTAATGGCTTTCACCAAATTCAGGACATTTGCAGCTATTATTTCTTCAAATGGTGCTCCTGCCCCCTTCTTCTCTTCTCCTGGGACTCGCATTACTTGTATGTTTGCTTGTTTGATGGTGTTCCATAGGTCTCGGAGGCTATGCTCATCCTTATTCATCACCTGTTTTTCTTTGGATCTCAGATTAGATCATCTGTATTGATCTGTCAAGTCCCTGATTTTCCCTTTGGCTACCTCAGATCTGCTGTTGAGGTTCTCTAGTGAATTTTCCACATATGCAGTTCCACAATTCCAGAATTTTCATTTTTTTTTAATAATTTTTGTCTCTTTATTGATATTCTTTATTTGATGTCATTGTCATCACAGTTTCCTTCATTTATGCATGGTTTCTATTATTATTACTATTTTAAACATTTGTAACAGCTGCTTAGAAGTCTTCGCTAAATCCTTAAAGATAGTGCCTTTTTGGGCCTCCTTCGAGACAGTGTGTATTGATTGCTTTTTTTCCCTGTATATCAGCCATACTTACCTATTTCTTTACTTGAAATCTGGACATTTTAGATAATATAGCAGCTTTGGATTCTAATCTCCTTGGGGGTTATTGCTGTTCATTCAGAGACTTACCTGAGCTAATTGTTCAGAGTCTGTGACCCTTGCAGTATACAGCTACTGATGTCTCTGCTTTTTACTTATTTTTAAATTATTCTTTTTATTTTTAAGTTCAGCTTCCTAGGGGTTGCTCATAGCTCAGTGTATGTTAGTGGTCAGCCAGTGGTCAGTAATTGATTGGTCAGAGGTTGTACTTAAACATCTTGTACCATTAAGCCTTTCCTGATGAATTTGTAGGCACAGTGGGGACACATTTAAAGTTCATGCAATTCACAAGTCTGCCCAGCTTTTGCTTCATGCCTGTAGAAAGCCTCCCACTTGGTCAAGGGTGGGTAGATAGCTGGAGTTCTCTCTGGCCTCTCCTAAGTGTGCTACACACATGTAGCTTTTCAGACCACCAGAAATACATAGGATTTATCAAGGCCTAAATGACTGTCTCGTTTCCCAGGTCTCCTGTTAAATTTCTGGCAGGTCTGTTACATGTTCCAACCAGTACTCAAAATTCAAGTCAGCTGTGATGCTGACCTTTGCCAGTTACTGGCCATCGAGATCACTAATGTTTTCAACAGTGTCCCATGGGTTTTCCTGTGCTCCACCCCAAATCAAATAAGCCCCTCCCATCAGCAAAGCTGCCAGCCTCAGAGGTGGTCCCACCCTAACAGCTACAGTGCCACAGGACATGAGTTGCTGGGAGCACTGCCAGGCTGAAAAGCCAGTTTTTCTTTGTACTTACCAAGGTCCAGTAATTCTTGAGTAAATGCTTCTCTATTTATTTGCCTTTGGTCAATTTCCAAAGTGCAGCAATGTTTATTTTGATAATTGTGTCCACTTTTTTTACTGCTTTTTGGGAAGAGGATATCTTGAACTCCTTTGTCATTCTGGGATCCCTTTCCACCCCCCAGCCCCCAGCCCCAGCCTTTTTAATGGCTATGTCGTCTTCCATTTTTTGGATGTCCCACTATTTATTTGTCAATCTTCAGTTGATGGATATGTAGATCGCTTCCACATTTTCCCAGGCCAGCCATTCTGCTCTTAGCATCCTTGCTCTTGCCTCTCAGCACACCTCTTTCTGAGCTCTTCCCTACTTCCTGGGGATGGGAGCAGCCTGAACCTGACCCTCTTCCTGACCCTTCATCTCTCTTTAATCAGGGAAAACACTGATCAAGGTGGCAGAAGCAGAAAAGCGCCTAGGAGCTGCAGAGAGGGATTTTATCCACACAGCCTCCATTAACTTCCTCACACCCCTGCGCAACTTCCTGGAAGGGGACTGGAAGACAATTTCGGTGAGGGAACTCGGCCGACTCTGCTTCCTGGTAACCATGGCAGCCCTCAGAGCCACTGAGCACAGGCTCTCCTCCAGTGCTGGGAACCTAGCACTCCTGGGGACTGAGTAACTTCGAGTGAATGACCTCCCCTGTCTGGGCCTGTTTCCCTGTCTTGGCCAGATGGCCCCATGGGCCAGTCCTGCCATTCTGAGGGCTCCCAGGCTGCCCCAGGTCACACCGTCCTGTTTGCCATCCTGCAGAAAGAGAGGCGGCTCCTCCAAAACCGGCGCCTGGACTTGGATGCCTGCAAAGCACGGCTGAAGAAGGCCAAGGCTGCAGAAGCTAAAGCCACGGTAGGTGTCTGTACTGGCCTCCCACCCCTATCCCCCTAGTTCTGGTTGGAGCCAGTGGGGGGAGTGAAGGGACCTGGTGTTTGGCATGACTTCTCTCTGCTGTCCCTGCCTGGAGAGGCCTGGCTGAGGGTGCTGGTCTGGGCTGGCCACTTCAGGTCGTGTCTCTCTGTTCTCATCGCCAAGGGAACCCTGGCATCCCGAAGCTCTGGGTTCCAGGGCAGACATTTATGTGGTGGGCTGACCAGCAGTGCCCCAACCTGGGCTCCAGTCACCCCACAGCCTCCCCAGACAGCCAGCCAGTTGGAGTTTCTCGCATGGCCCTGCCCTCCCCTCCCTGGATGCTCGGCTCTGCCCCTGGCTCTGCCCAGGCATGGCTCTCCTCACTAACTCCCCTACCTGCTGCTCCATTGATGGTCCCAGGACACCCTTGCAATGGTATGAACCCCCGAGCTGGACCACCACCCTCTTGCAGACCCTTTTAGGTAGCCATGAGACTGGACAGGACCTGGGCCACCTTGGCTTCCATTCACCTCAGCTCACTGAGGTCTTTTTGGCCTGGCTGGGCCATTAGACTCAGCATGGCACAGTCTGACCAGGGCTAGGCCAGGCTTGGGAGAGCTGGGCCTGAGTGTGAGCACACACTTGGCATGCCAGCCTGCTTGGGGTGTAGGGCCTAAAGTCCACCTTACACCCTGACAAGGGAACCCCAGGTCGAGGGTGTGCCAGGGAAGTTGCTCCCTGTGCTTGCCCAGGCTCTTGGCCGAGGAGGGCCAGGCCCATCCCAGGTTCTCAGATGCTCGTGAAAGTTCCAGTCCCAAACCCTCCCACAGGGTCACTACCTGGGCCCACGGAGCCTGGGCCAGCACTGCCTCTGATGTGGGCAGTGTCTCAGCCCATCCCATTGTATGGATCCAGATTGGAGGTAGGGGCTCAGCCACTGGAGTCTTGTTGGGTATGGGTAGGATGATCTATGGCTGTTGGGATAACCTAGTCACCTGGACAGGACAATCTCCCTATCAATCAGGGGACAATTTTTCCAGAGTAACTAGGCCAGAACAGGCATCCCCCATCAGCCAGGTGAGGGGAGCCTTTCCTTAGTCATTGGAGCAGCATGACCTCTTTGATGGTTGGCCTGGACAACCTCAAGCCTTTGGATTAATTAGGCCAGGACACCCTCTCCAGAGCTAGGACCTAGGCAGCCCAGGTACGGTAATCCCAGAAGATCCAAGCCCTGCAATGCGGTCCCTCCTCCCACCCCCTAAACACATGCACACACACATCAGGACTCCCTCCAGTCCTGTGCATCCACCCACCCCGTCGCCGCCTGGTGTCCCCTCCCGCCGGGGCCAGGGGCCTGCTCCTGCCTGCACTGTGGACTCACTAACTCTTTGTTTTTGTTCCTTTCTGTTCTGCTTTGGGTATCTTGGCTCAGTGTGAGGGAGATGTGAGTATACCTGCCCACGTGCTGTGCTGCTTCTGGGTTGCCCACCTCGGCCTTGGGCCGCAGTGCCAGGCTGACCCCAGGGATGCCCTGGGGCACTTTGCAAGCAGCTGGTCTCCCCACCAGAGCCTCTACCACATGTAGCCTCTGGTTTGGGGGGACACCAGGCATTGGAGCCTGTGAGTCAGCTTTTTGCAAATGCTGAAAGCCGGTCACTCTGTCCATCCATGCATCCATCTGTCCATCTTTGTTGTTGGGGAAGGCCTGAACCTTGTAGGAGTGAGAGATGTAGTGTGTGTATTCTGGGATGGAGAAGGCGAGGGTGGGGGGTGGCCTTTGCCTGGAGGACTGTGGCTCTAACAGGGGCATCTGAATGAGACTGGGGTACAGGGAGGAGGGGATGGCCCCTGGGCCATGGGCGGTGCAGTCTGTGACCTGCCCAGTGGCAAGGGCTGTGACAGCAGCAGCAGGCTATCTCCTCGTGTACCTGCGCTCTCGGGTTCCCCAGCTGTGTCCACCCACTTGGTCTTGGTCTCAACTTGCCTTGTCCCTGGGTGGTTGGAATGGGGAGAAGGGGGTCTTTGTTGCATTTGTCTCTAGCTTCTTGTCCCTTTGGTGGGTCCTGGCATCTCCCTGTGGGAGATTTGGGGTCTGCCTCCTGGCCTCGGTCTGGCCCTGGCCCAGCGTGACCCCTCCCCCCATGAACTCTGTTCCCCGCCAGACGGTGCCTGACTTTCAGGAGACTAGACCTCGTAATTACATTCTCTCGGCCAGCGCCTCCGCGGTAAGCGCCCCCTATCCCCAGCCTTCCCTCTCCCCCCTCCTTGACCAGAAGGCACAGCAAACAGGAGCCCCAGGGTAAGGCAGAGGCACTGTACCTGGTGGGGCAGGTCCTGAGGGGCTGGGGGAAGGCAGCAGCCCCACCTCTGCGTGCCTGTCCCCTGGGCCCATGTTGCTGGCCTTGCTTCTTCCTGCAAGATGCTGAAGGCGGAGCCTGGGCCTGCTGCCCTGAGCAGTGTGGCAGACCTGGTGTGTAGCTGCCCCATCTCCAGGGCACCGAGAGTGGGTCCACCCCATCCACAAGCCTGCCCCCTCCTGAAGCAGGCACCACTCCCCAGCCCTGCTCACCGCCGCCCGTGCAGGCTCTGAGGAGAGAGGAGGCCTGAGCCTCGCCTTCCACGAGTTCACAGGCCCCTAGGGACAGGTGTTCCTCCAGCTGCCTCTGCAGCGCATCAGTTAGTGTCATGGAAGCTTGAGGAGGCCTCAAGAGCAAGCAGGGGAGTGGAGGGCATTGCAGGGGAGCAGCAGCTGGTGCAGAGGCCCAGGTTGGAGAACAGGGTGTGTCCGAGGAGGACGGAGAAGGGGAGGGGTTGGGCGGAGCCAGTGATTCAGGGCTGGCTAGGATGGCTGTGAATGTTTTGGGGTCTGTTCCCTTCAGCTTTGTTGAGCTAGCTGGTATGTTCTGTTCAGTTTGGGAAGCAGGTGAATCACTCCTACCCCTTCGCTCCTACCGCAATCACTGCTGTGCCCTCCCAGCCCCTCTCTGTCCTTCCATTTCCCCCATGGGTGACACATTCCCACGCAGACCCTCTGGCTGCCCTCCACCTCTTCCACAGCATGTTGCCGTGTGTGTTCGTGGAGTCATTCAGTGGCCAGCCTGTCATTCCGGGGCATCAACCCTGCTTGACGGCCCCCAGCCTCTGTTACTGTCTCCTGTGTGCATGTGGAGGTCCTTCCCGGGTTTTGATTTTCTTTTAAACACCTTGTGGGGGGACATCTCTGTCTACAGGGCTGGTCTTGTTTTGCTTCATATTCCGGGTTCTCATCTTAGGATGGCTTAGGATCCGCAGTGGGCTGGAGAAATGGGTCTCCTAAGTCGTGGTGGGGGGAGGGGGGTCTTTCTTCTTTAGACTCTGGATGACACTTCCTGCCCCCCTTCCTGGGCCTCGTGGAAGGAGGATTATCCTGGAGGGTGGAGCCTGCCCTGTTTTTTTCTTTTGCCACTGAACCCCAGTGTGACTCAGGCCCGAGGCTGCCTTTCTCTGCCGAAGGACAGCAAGGTTCAGTGACTGGCCCAGGGTCACAGTAGTCCTGCCTCCCGGCCCACCAGGCTTAGCCAAGTGTCAGGGTGGGGTAGGGGACTCTCGTCCCCCTTGGGACCCCGTCAGAGCCTGGGGCTTACACTATAGGAGAAATCCAAGCAGGACTCCCCAGCTGGCTGTCCCCTCCTCCCTGCATGTGGCATGTTGGACTGGACTGTGGAATCAGCAGTACCCTGTCACACCAGGCCCCGTCCCAGCCTCAGCTCCTGGTCAGGTTGGGGGTGGGAAGGACATGGATGGGGAGGGTCAGGGCCTTGGGGAGCTGTGGCAGGGCACAGGCCCTGGGGTTCTGCTGTCCTTCCCTCCCCCGCCTGCTGACCAGTGCCCCTCTCCCCCCTGCCGCCTGGTCCTGCCATGGTCCCCACAGCTCTGGAACGATGAGGTGGACAAGGTGAGTCGGGGCTGGAGAGGTTTGGGGGAAGGTACTTGAAGAGTGGGAAGAGAGTCCAAGGACACCTGCTGCCAGAGGGGTCAGGTCTGTCTCCAGTTCTGGGCTTGGCCTTATGCCCCCTGGGGCCCCTGTAGGGGGCTCTCATTTCCCTCTGGGGGAGGGGTGCCTCCACAGGGCCCAGTAGCACACAGTGGGCCCTTCGGGAACATGTGCCAGTTTGATTTTTCTTGACGGGTGGTGATGTCAGCCAGGCAAGTGACTTGAGGGTGAAAGGCCATGGTAGAACACCCATGGGTCTGTCTCTGCAGTTGTTGTCACAGAACTGGCTCCAGGGCCTCCTAAAAGGGCTGTAGCCCTTCCAGGGGTCAGGGCTCCAGGCCTGAGGTCAGGGGTGGAGAGCGCCCCCCTGCCACTGAGCTGTGTGCATCCCCAGGGGAAGTATCCCCTGCACACTCTGGGGTAGGCCTGTGGGGTGCAGGAGAAGGCTGATGGGCGGGAAGCTGGGGCGAGTCTCCCGGTCACACCCTGTCCCATTCTGCCCTTCCCAGGCTGAGCAGGAGCTCCGAGTGGCTCAGACAGAGTTTGACAGGCAGACAGAAGTGACCCGCCTCCTGCTGGAGGGAATCAGTAGCACTCACGTGAGTCCTGCACCCACATCCTCCTCCTGCCATCCACTGTCTTCTTGCCCCCCATCCTCCTTGTGTCCCCAGGGAACTCGTCCACACAGGCCGTGAACACACCTGGGTCTCAGAAGCAAGAGGGAAGGGCCGTGCTTGGGTCCTGTGGTCCAAAAGGGGAATTGTAGACTCCACAGAACACGTCCCAAGGCCTGGGTACCTCTCCTTCCCCAAGGGAGCAAGAGGCTTGGGACAGAAGACATTGGGAGGCGGAGCCAGAGCCTGGCCGAGGACGGGGTGGGGTTGGGACGGTTTCCTCACTCAGACAACCCCCCACCCCACCATCAGCACTGGCCTCCTCCCCACAGGTGAACCACCTCCGCTGCCTCCATGAGTTCGTGGAGTCTCAGGCAACTTACTATGCGCAGTGCTACCGCCACATGCTGGACTTACAGAAACAGCTGGGCAGGTGCCCACCAGGGTCCCCTGGCTCCCAAGGCCCATTGAGCAGCCCCACTTCCCCCGGGCAAGAGCCTCCCTGAGCTGAGGACACATGGGGCGGGTTAGAGGGCAGTCGGCTGAGCCAGCCCTGGTGGGGGCATCACACCGCTCTCTGGGTGAGTGAGGTGGCTGGCCTTTGTGACCTCTGAGAGCAGTTTCTCGGGAACACCTCCGGGAGGACCGCAGGGACAGGAGTGTAGCATTTCACCTTTCCCTTGCTTTGCTTTTCCCTTCATGCTGCCAGCTCCCAGGGAGCCATGTAAGTAGTGGGGGGTCCCCTTGCCTCTGGCAGTGGCCCGGCGGGTGCTTTGTGGGGCACATGGGACTCCCATAGGAATACGGCTCCCAGCGGCTGAGATGTGCCCACCACCCTCCAGATTTCCAGGCACCTTTGTGGGCACCACGGAGCCCGCCTCCCCACCCCTCAGCAGCACGTCGCCCACCACCACCGCCGCCACAATGCCTCTGGGACCCTCTGTGGCTGGCCTAGTCCCTCCAGCAGAGGCTGCTCTCTGCCTGGAGGAGGTGGCCCCACCTGCCAGCGGAACCCGGAAGGCCCGGGTTCTCTACGACTACGAGGCGGCTGATAGCAGTGAGCTGGCCCTGCTGGCCGATGAGGTGGGCCTGAGTGCCAGCAGGGGTAAGGGCAGGGAGCCAGAACTGGGGGCACTGGGCCTGCTGACCCTACCCCACTGTCTTCAAGTCTGAGGCGCCCTAGGGCAGAGCTGGGACCGTGGGGGTAAGCACAGGTGGCCCCAGCTCTGAGGAAGCAGTCCCTCATCAGCCACGGCCATAGCGCAGGTGAGGAGGTGAACACCTGCCTCTGAAGGAGTAGATGCCCAAGTGTCATGGGGAGGTTGCAGTCCTGATCCCATTTAGTTCTGGGGCCAGTTTTGCCCTGGCAAAGACCTGACCTTCTTTGCGCTTCTCTTCAGCTCATCACTGTCTACAGCCTGCCTGGCATGGACCCTGACTGGCTCATTGGCGAGAGAGGCAACAAGAAGGGCAAGGTCCCTGTCACCTACTTGGAGCTGCTCAGCTAAGCAGATGCCCCCCCAGCTCCTGCCCATTCTGTCCTGGGCACAGGATGGGCAGTGCTGCCATTTGTCTGTTGGTGACCCAGCTGCTCAGGGTGGGGAGACACCCCATTGTGCTTACCCAAGTCATCCAGCTGTGCGGGGGCCCCACAGCCCAGCCCTGCTTCTGACCTGGTTCTGGAGCCTCCATCCCTGCCACCTGTATCCCGAGCACCCCCGTGCTCCCAGCCCCTGCTAAGACCCAAGTCGGGGTCAGTGCAGATGGCCTGAGGAACCCCTAAGGTCCACACTTGTCGAGGGAGCACTTGCCTTTTAGTTGCCAAAAGCAGCCAAGGGGGAAGGCAGGCAGGTGTGCGGCAGGCCCCGGAGACTGGCTACTGTGCCCTCTGTGTGACCTGGAGCAGAGGGGAGCCTGGCCACAGAGGCAGGGCTGCGCCCCTCAGAGCAGCATCTCCCAGGTGCTACCTTCCCCTCCCATAAGCCAAGTATGGCGGCTGCAGCCTGCCCCTCTCCACACGCACTTTTTAATGGGTCTTTTTACTCTGCCTGTCTGCTTGCTCTCTAGCCAGTGATAAATAATAAACCATCCTCCGTGTGCATGTTGCCTGCGCTCCTGTGAGGCGTCACAGACCTCAGGGCTGGCCCTGAGGTGGGAAAGGGAAGAGACTTGGAGTTGGCCCATCCTGCTCTTGGCAGGGCTTTCTTAGAGAAACACTGTGGGCTCCCCTCCCAGAGGCACTAGGGCAGGGAAAAGCCAGTTCTGTGAGGTAGAGGGTGTGTCCTTCCCAGCCCCCACTTCCTCCCCCAAGGCCTTGCTGCTCCGATGGCAGTGAGGACTGTTCCTATAAATGAAGCTGTGTAACAGACATTTCAGTCCTAAGGAAAACCTTAAATTTGGACAGCGGAGTGGATCGGAAAATGCATGACCTTTTGTGTAAGTTCAAGTCCTCAGTAGCTGTCGGTGCTTCAGCAGCCAGGCACTGAGCCAGGCCACTCACACGCATTCCCGTATCAGCCTCACAGATGAGGGAAGCGGAGATTGAAAAGACAGTTTACCTCCTCAAGGCTCTAACTGGCAAGTGGCCATGCAGAGACTCTAGCTCAGGTCAGTCTGGTTCTAGAAACTTCACACCGTGGCTTTGGGCTACAAGGCAGGTTTTAGATTAAGGCTCATTAGCGGGACCCGGCGCTATGTTTAAGTCCCAAGGAGGCCAAAGGCCAGCAGGTCCCCCTGCTGGGACCTTGAAGGGAGGGAAGGGAAGGAGGAGCATGGAGCTATAAATAGGAGCAGAGGATTCAAGAAAGACTGTATAGGTGGCCATAAGCTCAGCTGGTGAATGCAAGTGTGTGGCAGGGATGGAGGACCAGATCGGGGCCAGCCAAGGGAAAATCTGACAGTGTCCCCTCCCCAAGAACATTAATAGAGGGATGTTAGTGAGCCAACTGCTGGCAAATAGCCTGCCTTCCCCAAACCTCCGCACCCACCCCACAGTCAAGGAAACCTTGTTGGATGTCCTGAGAGCTGGCTAGTCATTCCAGGGCTTTGAAGGCATACATCACCCAGTTGTCTATAAACAGTATTTTAATGTTTGTATAAATAGACCACAGTATTACCAAAAAACTGCAAGAACAGGGCATGGAAACAGATTTTCTAACCCATGCACACAGCCTCTCCCGGCTGCCCGTGACATTGTTCCCCCGCTTCTCCCCTGGGCCAGGGTCAAGTGCTGTGGGGAATGGTTGGAGGAGAGGACCCCTCCTCTGGGGCATCTTGAACATGAGACATGAGCACAGCAAACTCGTGGCTCCCTGCCCCTGCTGTGGACCTCTTGATCTATTACAAAAATATGCCAGCAGACAGGTGGCTGGATTCAGGCTTACTGTGGGGAGAGGTGACAGGAGCTGCTCTCAGTCACAGACAGGCCCCATCAGGCCAGCAGTGCCCCTGCTGCCCAGAGCTGCCTTGCAGTGTGGTGAGAGTGGTAGACGGGTGGCAGGCACCACCCTATCTTTGCACATGTCGGACAAAGGCCTGCACTAGCTGGACCAGAGGCTCCTGACTCTCAGGGCTGGCCTTGGAGAGAGAGGTGGACTTGCCCTGAGGTGAGGGGAGGACACCAGCGGCAGGGGAGCTGGGGGCCCCCCGACGGAAGTAACGTGAGAGGCTGGAGAGGAGTGTGCTCTGTGAGAGAAAGAACAGCTTGATGAGGTCCTGTGTCCCCCACCAGGGGCCAGGCAGGGGCCCCTGGGACTCTCCCCGTCAGCCCCACCCACTCCAATCAGGGCCCTCTATCCATTCATACCAGCTCTGAGCTGAGCTCCTGCTTCATCCGCTGTTTGTCCCGGGGGTGCACAGCTGGGTCCCTCAGGTAACGCATTGCCTGGGAGATGAGCAGGTAGAAGCAGTTCTCCATGGTAAACATCAGGAGGGACCTGGGAGAAGGGCAGGTTTTTGGCACCGCTGCAGAGTGCAGGACAAAGCTGGCAGGTGTGAGGTAGACCCCGCCCCAGATCAAATTCCAGAGGAGGGCTGGCTTACTTCAGTGTCCTGGTTCCTTCTGCCTGTGTGCTGAGCCCCACAGCCTGCGTGAGGGGCTCTTTTTTCTTATCCAGCTGGAGGAAGAGAAACAAGGTAAGAGTAACAGCTCCCACTCACTAGAGCTTCCCACCAGCAGGCCCCACACTGAGCCACCTAGGTAGTTACATCCTTTACTCCTCACAGGAATTCCCACGGGTAGCTCCACCGTTCTTACTCATAAGGAGAGGCAGGCTCAGGAAGGCTAGATAACATGCAGAGGACATAGCCAGGAAGTGGTAGGCTTGTAGGAAGCCTGGGGTTGAAGGGCCAGGGGCCTATAGCACCCAACTCACCTCTCCAAGCATGTTCAGGGCAACATTCACTGTGGCCAGAAGGGTCCCGAAGGAGGGGGCCACTTCAGAGTCAAAGGTAGGAGTGGTAAAGCTCAGGGCAAATAGGAAGTTGTATTCAGCAAGGTCCAGGGACTGTAAGGCAAGATGAGAGCATCTAGGGCCTGCTAGGACCCAGACACCACTTAAGTGCAGAGCAGAGCCCAGCAAAACCTCCAGGGCTTACTGCTGAGGTCTGCTGGTGGTGGCTTGTACCTGATCCAGCAGGATCTGGCAGACATCCGGGGTGAAGTGGCGCAGGGCCGCCAGGGTCCTGCTGAGGATCTTGAGGAGTCCGTACTGGACCGTGGGTAAGGCTCGCTGCCCCGAGGCCTCTGTGTCGCCAATGGGTTGCTTGGACGAGGAAGAGCAGAAGGGGGTCACAGGGGCAGCTGTGAGTGGCCGCTGAACTCGGGGGGCAACAGCTGAGGGGATACCATCTCCATTTTTGTTCTGGGAGAGAGACAAGAAACAGAGGTGGAGAACAGAGAAGCCAGGGTGTGGGATCCCCGGCAGCCACGGCAGGCAGGCTCTCAGTACCTGCAGGTAGTGCTGCAGCATCTTGCGGCTGTGCAGGAGGGAGGTGCAGGCCTGGCACAAGTAGCCTAGGTTTACCTGGAGCAAACACAGGGGGCAAGCGGAGAGTTCCCTCAGCAGCAGCCCCAGCCCACTGCCTGGACCAGCGCAGCAGGCCCCTGCATAATCCCAGCGTGCTTCTCACTCGCCAAGCCCATTCTCTAGCTTATGTTCTCACAGCCACCACGTGCACATACCTGCAGCTCTGGTCAGTAGATGCCTGGACTCTTTCCCTGGGACCTAGCTGAGTGCCTGGCACCTAGCTGAGTGCCTGGCACAGTGTAAGGTCAGTCCTAATAAGTCAGATGGGGATTGTTTCCCCATTTTACAGAAGAAAAGGCTTAAAGAAAGGAGAAGTGACCTGGTTAAGGTCACACAAATGACATACGCCTGTCTGACTCCAGAACCTGTGTTCTACCCCTGCCCCCTCTTCCCCAGCTGGTTCCCAGCTTCGAGCCTGTTCCTAAGGGATGTGAACCAAGGTCCAACCAAAAGAGCCCAAGTTCTTAACCTACAAGGCTGCCCTCTGCAGTGGAAAATTAGCTTCAGAGGAAACAACATGAAACTGAACCCTGTGCTCCCTAAGCAGAGCCAATGTACCAGGAGTGGGCCTACAGCTCACTGGCGATGCCCCAGAGTGCCTGCCAACTCTGGCCCCCAAGCATTTTCCCAGAATCCTCCAAGAAACCATGTCTAAGACCCACCTGGACATCCCGCATGAGTTGAGGCAGGTGGAAGTGCCATTCCTTCATGAAGCTGGAGAGCTGCAGAATGAAGCCCACGGTGTGATCTGCCTCCTCCAGGCAGGCCAGACTCTGCACTGTCCTTACGGCATTGAGGCACTGGGAGGGAGAGACAGGAAAGGATGGGGGTGACTCACGGACCTGACATGCTTGCTCCTGCCCTCCTGAGGGGAGGAAAGGTCCTGGGCACACAAACACTGAGGCACCAGCACAACAGGTAGCTTGGTGTTACAACTAAGGTTTCTTGTCTGACAGATCCCAGACCATTCCCCTCAGCAGAGCAGCCTGCACTGGTTGGCCAGTCAGCCAGCAGTCCTTAGAGCACCTCAGAAATGGGGCACTGACACCTCCCAAGCACTAAATGGCCCAGACCCCCTTTCACCCCGAGTCCCTGGCAATGCTGGCAGCCCCTCACCTGTAAGGTCCGCTCCTGGTGAACACCCACGAAGTCCAGGGCCTCAGTCAGGAAGTTGTAGCGCAGAGTTTTTAGGAGCTGCTCCATCAAAGACATGGACAGACGGTAGACCCCAGGCCAAGAGGGGGCATCCAGGGACTTCCGAGAGGTGCTAGTGGTCTAAGAAGCAAACAGTAGACAGGATCGGGACATGGTGCCCAGGACACTAGCTGACAGGTACACCGTGGCCTCCTTGCAACACAGCAGCTAAGGCAGCCTGGCTTCTTGAGGAAAACCTCCTGGAATGGGCACAGCCATGGCCTGGAGAGCAGCAAGGCCAGATGGGCCTGAGGCCGATGGGTACAAGGAAGGAGCACTAGGCAGATAAAAGAATCCTGGGTTCTAGATTCAGGTCTGCCACTAACTAGCTGTGTGAGCTTCTCTTGCCATAGGTCAGTGGGGAGAGCAGTTTCTGGGGCAAGTGAAGAACCAAGGGGTGGGAGTGCTGTCCAACTGGAACTACAGTTTGGCCCGTCCAGGCCCCACTGGTACTCACCGGCGCCGTGCCGTTGGTGCTTAGCTGGTATATGCTCAGGAGGGGCAAACAAATGCTCTGGGTGATGCCGGCTCCAGCTACTGCTGTGGCTCCCTGGGAGAGAAAGATGTGAAATGAGACAGAAACTATCTGGCTCCACCACTCCTGGAACCTGCCCCTTTGGCCACGGCATCCAGGGACAGGTGAGGCTCTCAGGCTAGCCCAGAACTTCTGGGACAATCGCAGGAAGTGCCTGAACCTGCCCAGCACAAGCCAAGAGGCAACCCTGTGCCCTCAAGTTTGCCTCCTACCTGCTGGGTGCGAGCCAGAGTGAGGAGCAGGTGCAACGCTGCCTCAGTGAAATGCAGGTTCTGCTTCAGGCGCAGGCTCACCTCCAGGGTACTGAAAAGGGTGGGCAGGATGGGGAGCCTGCAGGTCACCTGCAGCCACGAGTCACCGTCCTCATCCACCTCACACAGTTCCTTAGCCAGGTGCAGGCCCAGGACACATACCTGCTGGGGCCCAGGGACAAAGATGAGTGGGTAAAGGGATGGAAGCGGGGGCTGAAGGAGGGCAGCCAGGGCGAGGCTGGCTCACCTGGGCACACACTCCAGATGAGCTGGTCTGAAACTGCCGTGAGCTCTCCCACTCCTGCTCCACTCCCCCACCCCTCCCAGGGAGCAGCTGCCCCTCCAGGATGGTCCTTGGCCCTCCATCCCCTTCACCCAAGCTGCCACCCACCCACACCAGTGCTACTGCTGGTCTCACATCTGACCCACTAATAGGTCATGACCCAGTTTGAAAACACTGTTCTATATATGTATCCAGAGTGATCTTTCTGGAGTACAAATAGGATCACTTCTTTCCCTTGTGTAACATCCTTGTACCATGTCCTACGTCACTTAGGACCCAGATCAAAGACCCTGTCAAGGCTGCCAGTCACCTAGCCCCGCCCTCTCCAGGGCTCACTGCATCTTCACTCACACCAGCCTGTCTTCAGGGAGTCAGGTGACTATTACCAACAGCTCACCACATGCTGTTCTCACTGCCCAAATCTTCCCCGGTCCCTTTGCCTGCCCAACTCTACCAATGCTTTTAAGCCACCACTTAAAAAACACTTTCTCGCTGAGCCCCTAGATTAGGTGAGAACCCCAAGTTGTACATTCCCCCTATATTTCTGATGCACAAGACTCCACAATGGCATTCTGACACTTCTCTGCAGTCTCTGATTTATTAATTCTCTGCTAGGCCGTGAACTCCATTAAGAGCAGTGCGTATCTATCTGTCTTGCCCACTAATCACTCCAGGGCCTGGCACAGAGCAGGCAAGCAGGCAGTCCAGATTTTCTGGATGCACATGGGAAGGACACACCTCTTCCCAGGGCACCCCCTCACCCCATCACGCTGGTCTTTGTGCTGGGGCCGGAAGCAGTCATCAGTCTCCATGCTATCCTTGTCCTCTGTGGCACTGCCTGAGGCCAAGCTGTGTCGGGTTTGGTCGAAGAGAGCAATCACCTCTTCTTGGAGGGTTTCGCAGACATTGAGCACAAGCTGGGAGTACTGAGGGATGTCACTCACTGCAAAGCAGACAGGGAGAGGACACTGTCACACTCACCATGCTAACTCTTGCTGCACAACAAGACCTCCTTCCCAGACAGGAAGAGTATCTGTCCCATGAGAGGGGGGGAGAAAGAGGAAAGGAAGAAAAAGAGTTTTCTTGAAAATAAGGGTTGCAAGACTGAAATCTCAAAATCCAAAGGAGAAATGTCCAGCTCTAGGCTGGATGAAGCCCTGCCAAGGCTGGCTACCAGCAGGGCCAGGAGATCGCTGCCCCCACTCCATTGCCCCTCACCTTTCATCTCCTTCATCTGCAACACTGTGATGAAGGCTGAGAACACCTTGGCCTTGGTCTTCTCCATAAGTTGCTGGTCTGCCTGTAACACTCCCTCCAGGATCTCCGTCAAGGACCCAAGGATTTCATCCACAGAACCTAACTCTCTAGAAATAACATGGGGTAGCGAAGGAGGGGAGAACACACCTCATGTGAAGGCCATGGGCTCCCCTTGCTCCATCTTGGGACACACACCAGGTAGCTTGCCTCACACATTTGCTATGTCAGTCCTGGTCCCAGGGACGGAAAGCTAGCCCATTCCATGCCCACTTTCTCCCCTCCAGGAAGGTGAAAGAAAGGGCAGTAAAGAGGAGCAAGCAAGCAGGCCCCAAGGAGCGGCACTAGCCACAGGCCACCTCTCTTGGCACGGCACTCACCTCTTCCACTGCCGAAGGAGGATAAGCAGCAGAGTGCACATCATGGATCCGAGACGGAGGCAGTTCACTGAGGCTGGGACTAGAAGCTGAAGAGAGACAACAGTCCAGTTCAAGCTCCATCCACAGGGCACCTTTTGGCCTTATGCCTTTCCTTCCCAGCAGTGAGCATAAGGGTGGGACAGTGAGGAGGGACCAGGGGCTGGCATGGCGGCAACAGGCCTCTGCCTCCTCATTACGGCCTCAGGCCTTGCATGCCAGCTGAGCCCTTTGACCTGACCACTTATGCAGCTACAGGTGCGTGAGCTGCTTTTTGACTTCTCCATGAGAGGAATGTGACATCTCCCAGACACACTTACTAACGCTTTGGTCCCATCAAGCACATCAAGAAAGAGCTGGTGACGCACTGCAGAGTCAGTCAGGTGCATTATCTCTGCCTGCAAAGAACAGAAAACAAATGTTAGTTGGGAAAGTTTCCCAGACTTTAGAGGCAAAGAAACATGGGGTCCTCTGTTGAGCAATTAGTCATTGATAAGTCATTGTCTTCCTGACTAATATGGGGCTTGAAGGCCTGCCCTGCTGTTTCTGTGCCCATCCTTAGATACAGCCAGAATCAAGCCAGGTTCACCTCCTCTTCCTAGCAATGCCCATCGTCTGCTCAGACCCTTCGAAAGCTTCCCAATGCCCTGCAACAAACTCCTCAACCAGAACTGGGAGGCCCCACAGGATTGGGTCCAACTGATCTCACTTTATTCCAGCCCTAATGGCCACCTTCTTCCTCCTTGAACATACCAACCTCTTTTCCACTTCTGGACCCTTGCACTTATGACTCCATCTGCCTACTCTTTCCCACAGGCAATCCACCTGGAAGGCTCTTTCACACATTCAGATCTCAGTGTGGACACCTCCTTCTCAGAGAGGGCCTCCCTGACTCCTCCTATTCTACTTTAGCATATGCTACTATAGCATCCTGATTACTTCCTGCACAGTGAATTATAATCTGAAACTGTATTTCTTTGTGAATGTTTATATTTTTCCTCCCTCACAGGACACTTTTCATGAGATCAAAGACCTTATCTGCCTTACTCACTGTTGTATCCCCAGCAGCTGGCACATAGTGAGCATTCCATTAATACCCACTAAATGAATGAATGAATGGTCAATATCCTGGACTTAACCAGATAGGTTTCCTGAGAAGAGGATGGTGGGATCTGCAGAGCTCCAATTCAAGAACTGCTGCCTCACTTGGGCCTAAAAGGCAGGTGACACACAGGTTGTTCCCTAGAGAATCAACCATCCCCGAAGATGGCTGAGCCACTGGTGTGTGTGCAGTCTCAGGGGCCCACAACCACTGTGTCACAGCTAAGCCCAAGGCTGTGGGCAGTCTGGCACCAGGGAAGAGGGAGCCACTCACACAAGATGGAAGAGTGTGTTTGAACAAGGGACATCTATCCAGCTGAACTTATTAATGAAGTCAAGATATTAATGTTCTCCCCAGGGAAGAACAGTTCAACACCAAGTCCTTAAAACTGCCAACTCTTCTCAAATATTCACTTGCTTTACAAAAACCAACTCTCAGTAGACACAGTGCAGAGACAACGGCTTCTATTCTTTTTCTAAGACCAGGAAATGCAGTTTCTAGAGCCAATGAAGACAAACTGCTCACTAGAGAGGGTGCTGCAGTGGCTGTTTCAGCTGCCTACTGACTAGCCGACAAATATTACCAGTGTGCACAGGGCACAAGAAGGCAGTTACACATGTGGGTGAGAGGTGGGTGGTGGAGGAAGGGGTCCCTAAGACCTGTCCAAGACCATACAGGTTAGCTACAGGAGCCTTTGAAGAATGTCTGAATGGACTTTAAATTACTTCTCAGCACTTTTTCTAAGGGTCTCTTATTAGACCCAATACCCTCAAACACCCCATGTTAACCCCCTTTTTTGGGCACAGAGCCTGTTAACATTTTAGCTCTCAGGGGAAAACCCTGACTTAATCTTTATCCCAAGGGACTGCATCTGCTAGGCAAACCAGCACATGGCTGTGAGGAAGCCAAGGTGAAAACTCGCTCCAGGAGGGTCTTACATGACTGGTGGCAATGATGAGAAGCATCCTCCAGGCGGAGATCAGCATCTGATACTCTACCAAGGAAGTGCAGCTGCTGCCCTCTGTATCAGCCGTGTGAACCGCCAAGGACTTGACGTATCCTGACCAGTAGGCGAAACGCTTCTCACTGGAAAATTTCTTGAGTGTATCTTTTAATGATTGGTCCAATGAGCCCCTAGGGTGTCAAGAAAAAACAAAACCTACAGTTAGGTCTTGAAAGCAGACGGGAACGTGATGGGCACAGACCCTTGTTGAGGCAGAGAAAGCAACCTCACATGGGCTGAAAGGCAGATGGCTCCGGATCACCTCCAATGTGTGGGACTCATACTTCTTGCTCAACATAATGGGTTAGGTTGAAGCCTTTTCCAGGATTCCTCCTCCATAAAATCCCAGGCACATGGAGCTTGCTTCACAATTAACTCTTCTGACAATCATAAATACCGTCAATGGACTGGCCAGGGACACAGCTCAGCAGCCCTCCATACATGGCTCCAATTCAACTCTCTCATCTGCCTTGGTTCATGAAGCCATGCACCCAGTGGTAGGCCACCCCCACCCCACTCCTTTTAATTAAAATCTCAAAAGGGGAAAGGACTCACTTAACTACATAGTATATCTCCAAGCAAATTATCTTCATAATTAGAGCACAGGTTTCCAGGATGCTGGGCTGTGGAGGGCAGAGCAGAGCAGACACCAGTCATGAGAACCTCTTCCCTGGTGTCCCCCTGCCTCCTAGAACAGAGCAGGAACCCGGTAATTAAAAAAGAAGAAAGCACCCTCCCTATCAGATGTGAATGGGCATCAGACTGGCAAAAGCAGAAGAGTCAGGTCCATGGTATCTCCAAGTGAGTGGAGAAGACCACGGAGCCATCCCCAAGGCGGGGCCTGCCACTCTCCTTCCCAAAGCAAGACATCTGTGAGAAAGAAAGCAGGCACTCCTCTGAGGAAGAAGTTTAGTGAAGAAAATATTCTGGCTATTTAGAGGAGGAACCATTGCCTATACCTCAGTCTCACAGCCCAGCCTTTCCTCCCAGGGACTTTCAGTCACTGTTCCGACTGCCACCACAGCTTACCTCAGATGTTTCTGAAGGAGGAGAGAGGGTTCCGAATAGCGGACTAGTCAAATTCTCCCAGAACTTGGGTCTAAAAAGAAAACACATGTGTGCTGGCAATCATACATCCTTTCACAGTCCTTTCTCCTCTCTCCGCCTCCCTCTGATGGTTATTCCTCCATTGGTTACCAGTCCCAATCCTAACATTTCTCAGGGGTCACCTCTCCTACACACACATAAGGGATTCCATGGATAAAATTATGTTTTCCTCTAAGACCCACAACCGTATGTTAGGGAGCTGCCCAGTGAAAATTCTCCTGGTTCATTACACTGGCACATCTCCAAAAGCCTCAAAAAGAAGAGAGTGGGAGGGCAGTAAGGGCAACGGATTCCCATGTTTAGCCTTTTCAACACTCCTTCCCTTTGCAAACAGGCTCCAAGAGAGAAAGGTGTTTCGCTCAGTTCAATGGTATTAGAAGCCACTCTTATCTGAACCTGTTTCTCAGTGTGCTTTCAAGGGGTTTGCAGAAGGCGGGAACACAACAGCTGCAATTCTTGAGGTGAACACACCTTTCCCTTAAAGATGACACTAAGTGAGACTCCTCCGCACTGCAACGGGCACCAAGCCCTTTCGAGGCACATGCTCAGTGAGCTGTCACAGGAAGCCTCTGCGACAGGAACTACCGTTACTCTCGTTTACAGACAAGCCTTGGAGGCAAATAACCCCTGGAGTCAGACTTACTTGGTTCTGAGGACCAGCATGGCACTATCCCGACGGTCCTGCCACAGGGCATGCAGAAAGGCAATGGCTGCACGATGCAGCAGGGGCGGGCACCAGTAGCAATCCTGATTCTTGGAATCAATCAGCTGCAGCACTGCATGGAGACAGCTCCATACCCCGAGGCTGAATTCCTGCAGGAGGGGAGCGAGCGTTCAATCCCACAGCTACCACCAGCAACTGCACCTATGGAGCCCAGCACCCACCTACCAGCGAGCCATCTCCCAGCTTCATCCCAGGCGCAGGCTCACCTTGGAGCCATCATTGCCATCCTTCACCTCAAGATTCAGAAACAGTTCAATAAGGCCAGGCTGAGTCTCTACTGCAACTGTGAGGAATTCCAGAATCATGACTTTGATGCGCATGTCCTCAATCTTGTTCTGCAGCCGCGTCAGGAAGGCATCGCGAATGGCAGCTGCATCATTGCCCAGGCAGGCATACACTGACATTGGGGCCACCTGGTAGAGGCCAGAACACACAGACTTAGAGCTCTACTTGCAGAAAAACCTCAACCGGCTCCTGCAAAAGGGAGTTCTAAAGAGCTCTCAAAAAATGGGCAGAACAGGAAACATCCAACATAGCTCTGGGAGGTCAAAAGGAATAGCACCCCAAACTACAGCAGAGGATGCCCATGAAGTCCCAGAAGAAATAAATGGTAATGAACATAAAAGATGCACAACTCATGGTTAAATCAATGCAAAGTAAAAAATGAGATAATATTGCCTATCAGAATGACAAATGTTAAAAAACTGATGAAGCCATTGTGGCAAGGATACAAGACTTGATGTTAAGAGTATAAACTATTACAATCCTTTTTGGAGGACAATTTGGAAATGTCTAATAAAAACTAAAAAGGTCACCGATAGCTACCTAATTTTAGGAACAGTAAACAAAAGTTTACATAGTTCTCTGGATAATGTTCACTGCAGCACTGTTTATAGTAGTGAAAGACAGAAAATAACGCAAATAAATTATGAGCATCCATTTTATGCCATGCCACACCACCATCAAAGAGAATAAGGTAGCTCTGGATATGCCACAAGGAAGCCCTTGCAATGTATTCTTAAATCAAGAAAGCTAGTCACGGAACAGTGTGTACAACAGATTCTACTTTTGTACAAAACAAAAGCACACACCCAAACACCTTTAACATATAACCATAGATAAAAAGAAATCTGGAGCAATGTCCACCAACCAGCTCATATGGATTCTTGAGAACAAGGGGATCACAGGACACCTCAACTTTCTGTTACATTTATCTGTAACATTTAGGAAATATTTTTTAAATGAGTATGTATGTTTTTTGTAATCAGGGGAAAAACCCTCATAAAACACAATTTGTCCATCACTTTGAAAGAGAAGTCCAAGTTAGCTGTTTCTCTTGGGAGAGGGTAAGAGCGGTCTCCAGCACCAAGTCAGTTCTCTAGGGCTTTGGTTGGCTAAGCGGGATCCTACCGTGGCCAGACGCTTCAGCAGCTGGATGGCAAGACGTGGCAAAGCAGGGTCATGTTTGTGGTAGATGTATTTGGCAAGAACAGCAATAAGGTTGTTTCCGTGGGCACCTAAGAAGCACAAAAAACAGTTTAGACACCAAGTGAGCCTCATTCAAGCTCTTAAGAGAGGCTTCTGATAACAAAGGCTCATATATGTGAGGGAATTTCTCCTCAGGTACTTGGAGGGTCAGTGTGAATCCAGGTGGCCATATCATTCTCTCTTGTCAGTAGCCCAGGGGAGAGGCAAGATGTGGAAGTAAACAGCTCATTACAATTAATTAAGAGCAGAAAGAGATACATTTTGAAGAAAATAGGTAGTCTTTTAACAAATAGGTTAGAAAAAGACAACATGTGGAAGCACTGCACTGAAATGCAAAGGATAAAAATCCCCAAATGATTCACCTTGAGTATATCTTGAACATTATCCAAACACCTACTTGAAAATGAGGAACCCAGGCCCCAAAGAGATGAAATAGGCAGCTTAAGGTCAAAAAGTGGCAACAGGCAATAGTTAGCAGGTACCATGAGTTTCTCTCCAGATTTTACAGGTACTGATTTAATCTTCATTATAATGTCATAAGGTAAGAACTGTTACTATTTTAGAGACAGGAAACCTGAGGCAGAGTTGTCTAATAATGTGCCCAAGGTCACAGAGCCGGTTGGAGCCAAAATGTGAACCAAGGCAGTCTGACCCTGAACATGCATTGAGTACTATTCTGTCATCAATAAGAGGCAGACATGAAGTGCAATATCCAGTCCTCTTGTTTTCTAAGTCCAGGATGGGAGCTGGTGATCATTCCCAAATTTCCTTAAGGAGTTCATCAGAAAAAATACTGTTGACCTTTAAAAACAGCCTGAAGTAAGTACTTATGAACAGAAATGCTGCTGACTGGAGGAGAAATACATACCATGCTGTGTGAGAGCCTGTTCCAGGGGGGACACCACGTTAGAAGGAGGTTTCAGCCGAATAACATTGTTGGTGACGGAGAATGCCAGTTTCACTGTCTTGATGAGCAGCTGGCCCTGCCCCCGGCCCTCTGCCCCAACGCTAGGGTGCCAAATGGAAACCAAAGTTGATTCAGACAACACGAGTTCATTGACAACATATGTGCTCTCATGAATTAGATTCCAACAATAATCCCAGAGTTCAACAGCCTCTGTTAGAGGCCCCAGTCCAAACTAGGAAAGAGGAGGACCAATCAACTCCTGTTGCTATGTGTCAGGCTATATACATCAGCCACTAGGTTATATAAAGCCTATGTCCTAGAAAGAGCAAGGTTGTCTTAAAAAAGCTATCACACGTTAACTTAAACTAGAGTCCTTAGAACATGCAGGCACAATAAAAATGGGAGAAAGTGGAGAGTGAGCCCTACCTGCGAGGCTGAGCAGCCATCACCATGTCAATGGTATCCACACCAATGCCCATGATATTGATAACTGTCTGTCCTGCTTCTGTATAGGCCAGGCTGCAGATGCACAGAGACTGCAAGCTGGGGGGGTGACTGGAAGACATGCATTCTGAGTTACAAGGGAGCCACCAAGTGTTTTACTGGAAGGAAAGGACGCTGTCCAAACCTAACAACTGGGCATCAGTAATACAGACCAGCCCTTTTTGCCAGATGAAGGTACTCCAGTCACTTTCCTTAAACAGACCTGATCTTAAAGACCACCCTGAAAAATGACCTAAATGTCCATCAGTTAATGGGCATGTTTACTGAAATGAATCATGATTAATCCACACAGTGGAATGCACAGAACCACTAAAACAAGACAGATTGGTGTGTAGTGGCATGAGAAGGAAGTTTCAGAGCAGTTAGTACAAGCAGAGGAAAAAACCAGTGGAATACACACTAACTTATTAATAGTCATCTCTGGGAAACAGGTTTATGAAGGGCATTTTGCACTAATTATTTTCCAACAAACAGGCATAACTTTCATAAAGATCATAAAAGGCTGGTTTGTGTGTACACACACACAACCTCATCGGAAACAACAGCATTCCCACTTCACTTGCTCCTCTCTCCCTACAAGGAGGAAGAATAAACAGCCCAGTGGAAAGCAAATCAGAACCTCAAGACTTCTGAGCTCTAGGCCCAACCAAGGCGAACTTTCTGGGAGAACAAGATGGCACTGCCCAGCAGAAGCCCATGTCTTCCCCGGGGTAGTGGCAGCACCCTGGAGCATCAAGCTCCCCAAATCACGCCCCTCATACCTGCTACGCAGGTCTGTCTCATGGCACAAGTTCAGTATTGCGTGGATCAGCTCCAGGATCAGGCAACCTGGACTCCGGAAAAGACAGGAATGTTATGGCCTTGTATGATGACCCTTATCCCAAGACAGGAGAAGATCTCCAGGGAGCCAGAAATCCCTCAGCTCTTCTTGCCCAGGCTTTCCTTACCAATCTGCTCTCTCATGCCGTGGGAGTTATAGCGCCACTTGTGGTAGCTGGGAAGCATCTCCTTCAGCACAAACATGACACAGGGCACCAGCCCTTGGCTCTGGGTGCTACCAAGCTGCCCCTACAAGAAACTATGCTGTGAGGGCCTATGCCATTTAAGGAAAAAATCACTTGATTACTAGAGATTTACTCCAAAAGCACCCCCCTAAACTCTACCACATCACCAGGAAACCAGAAAGAAGATAAGATACTTAAAATTCTTTGTCCTCATATTACTGGTTAATATTAGCTTCTTTATCTTAAAACTGGGAATGCTTTCTTTATATATTAACATCCTTATCTATATCCCTATCTCTATAGGACTGTTCCTATCTCTGTAAGCATTCACTGATTGATTCCTGCAGGCAGGAAATAATGTAGAGAGCTTTTCCCCTCTCAACAACTCCATGAGGCAGAGATCATTTATAATTCCTATTTTACAAAGGTTCTGGAAAATCCAGTATTTGCCCACAGTCATGCAGCTAGTAAGCAGTCAACCTGAATTCTGACTGACATCAAAATCTACACCACACCATTATTTTTCAAACTGAGTTGTGACCCATTAGTGAATTGTGAGATCAGCTTAGCAAAAGACATCAGAGCAGATCCTGCATAGTAAGAGTAGTGCTTCAGGAGTATAATACACAAATGTGTATACAAAATACATTATACCCTGGGTGACAGTCGAAATAATAGTCACTGCATTACACCACACTGCCTCTGAGTATTAAATAAATTAACACAGAAAGAGCACCTACTGTGGAACCTGGCCCATAGTAAATACTCAGTACACAGAAACTGCCATCCCATTAACTTCAAGACAACTGTTCTGCCTACAGACAAGACGACCACAATGGTAGGAGGCAGGGGAACTATTCCAGATGATTCTGTCTGACCAGATTTTACCTTGACAAGAGTTGTGATCAAGCGCAGAAAGGCAACAGTGACCCCATACTCGCCCTGGGCCTGTTCACTGTTCATCAAGAGGTTTCCATACCCTCCAGCATTCATCCCCTCAGCACTGGGAAAAGACAGAGGCAGAGGGAAGAAAATGATACAACAATTTCAAAGCTTCAATGAAATGTAATCACAGAGCGTTCTTATTACTGTCTAGATGGCTTGAGCACAAAATAGGAAAGCTCTGCAAAGGAATTAATCAAATCTAGGCAATTTTATACACAGGGTGAACATTAAGAACATTTTTTATTGATGTACAACCTTAAGAGGTTTAAAGTGAAGAATCAAATAAATAAACATCAGAAAAATGTCCTTCTCTTATAAGCAAGAGAGAGCAGTGAGGGAATGCTTGGGTAATAAGACAGAGCCTATATATTAACGGCTGGTCTACCAGGCAATCTGGAGTAGCCATGAAACAAGGAAAGGTACAGAGTGACTATGGCTTAAGAGAAGGAAGCCAAGCGTCCGAATTCAGACCCCTCTGGAATCTCTAGGCTGGAAAGTTAACTCCCAAGTACCTAAGGTGGTTGCTGCTGGATGAGAACCACCACCTCTCTGTCTCTCAAGCTTTACAGACTGGGAACCACCAGTGCTGGCCTAAGAAGAGAGCAGCCTCTTTGTCCCAAGTCCCATCATTTGCTTTGCCTTGTCCTCACTCATCTCTCCTACTTTTGGTCAGAGGGCTGAATAGGCAAGAAGCACACACAGTAGACAGCACAGAGAAGCTTCTTTAAAACTAATGAAGCTAGTCTAGACCTGAAATGTATATGGTACTCCCAGGGAATATACTCTACCCACCCCAAGAGCTGGCTCACCTAATCATCTGACTCATATTGGAAACCTGATGGGCCACAAATGGTAAAAAGCCTGTGTGATGAAGGTCAGTCCAGACCTGAGAAAGAAAAGCAGAGTCAAATGTTCATGTGTCTTCAGGTATACCCCAAGTGCAACGTTTTTTGGCTGTTAGGAGGGGGGCTTAGGGTCTTACCTTTGCTGGGTTCCGGGCAGCCAAAACAGTCAAGCAATTGACACAAGAAGCAATGACATCAACAGGTGGGGAGATCACTGTTGTTAACCTAGTTGGAAAACAGGCACTATACTCAGGACAGTGAATGATACAACTTGCTCTATCACAAATATTCTCCGGTTATCTCTTCCCAAGTCCCTCCTATCAGCAGGGGTGTAAAAACAGGAAAACCCTCAGCTGGTGACAAGCATCACACCAGGGCTTCCCACCCAGGAACAGGTGCGGACTCTGGTGAGAGGGCGTGGGCCCAGAGACGCACCGCTGCAGCAGCATGTAGATGCGGGACGTGATGGGCAGGAGGCAGTCTGCTATGGAAAGGTCTGTGCTGATCACCTTATGGACCAGGTCAATGATGGGTCTGACCCGCTGGCAGTGCTGAATCACATCTGAGGGGAAAGAAAGCCTGTGACCTCATGGAAAACAATTCCTCTAAGATCACTGAATAGTTTCTGAGATCCAGAAGAACAAGTTACACTAATCTCAAGCTGGATGGTTCTGAATTCTTTGTCTATCCTTCAAATCCTCTAAGTATGTTCATTTTTCTTCCCCATAGTGATGTCTCCCAAAGCTGACCTCACCTGCAGTAGAAACAACATGAAGCAGCATTTCAATCTCACAGGTAAAGAGGGTCCAGCTGCTGTAGGAGTATTCCCAGCGGACCAGATAAGCCCGATCGTCCAGCATGACTTGGCCCACAGTGCCTTGAGGTATGCGAAGGTTGGTCTGACCCCCTGAAGAAGGCAGGAAGAGAAATTAGTCTAATATTTGAGGACACAGCAGGAAAAGGCAATTCCTCTACCATACCAGACACCAATATTCATCATACAGACAGATTCTTCCTAGTAGGTATAACACTGTGCCAGCTTCTCCATTAAAAAGCAAAAACAAAACAAAAAACAACAAAACCTTCGCTTGTCATTTGGGGAAGTGAATCATTCCATGTCTCTGAAGAAAACTGACAAAATCCCTGATTCAAAAAGACACATGCACCCCTATGTTTATCGCAGCACTATTTACAACAGCCAAATATGGAAGCAACCTAAGTGTCCATCAATAGATGAATGGATAAAGATGTTGTACATATATACAACGGAATATTATTCAGTCATTAAAAAAAGAAAAAGAAAGAAATCCTGCCATTTACAACATGGATGGATCTAGAGGGTATTATGCTCAGTGAAATAAGCCAGGCAGAGAAAGATGAATACCATATGACTTCACTTGTGGAATATAAAAACAAAACAAAATGAACAAAACAGCAGTAGACAGAGACACTGAGAAGTAACTGGTCGTTACCATGGGGGAGGGGTTGGGGTGAGTGGGTAGGGAAGGTGATGGGGATAAAGGGGCACAAAAATTCCCAAGTATAATATAAGTTGGTCACAGGGATGGCAGTACAGCATGGAGAATATAGTCAATGATTCTGTAACATCTTCCTATGCTGACAATAGTAACTACACTATTGGGGGTGAGGATGTAATAACATATTTAACTGTGGAACTCCTGTGTTGTATATTTGAAACCAACATAAGATTATGTATCAACGATACTTCAATAAAAAAAAAAAGAAAAGAAAAAGCTGAGTGCAGAGAGTGGTTTTTTATTCAAATGACGACTACAGGAAGACCACTGACAGGACTGTAGGTGCCTCAGTCACGTGGATCAGTGGTGACGCCAGCACGGGGAGAGTAAGGTGTTCTTTCTATATTTCATGTGAACACTTAGAATACAGTGAGCTTGTGTGTATTATCCAGTTATTCTCACATGCTGCCGGAAGGAAAATAAATTACTTCATTTTCCTACAGCTTAACTTGGCACTATCCAACACTTTATTTTTCAAAAATTGCCACCTTAACCATTTTTAAGTATAAAGTTCAGTGGCATCAAGTACATTCACACTGTTGTGAAACTATCACCACTGTCCATCCAAAGAATTTTTATCCTCTTGCACAACTGAAATTCTGTCCCCAATAACCAGTAATTCCCCATTTCCCCAGCCTTGTCCCAGTCAGCCACCATTCTACTTTCTGTCTCTATAAATCTAACTACCCTAAGTACCTCATAAGATTACAATCATGCATCTGAACAGACACTTCTCCAAAGAAGAAATTCAGATGGCCAGCAGGCACATGAAAAGATGCTCCACATCGCTCATTATCAGGGAAATGCAAATTAAAACCACAATGAGACATCACCTCACACCAGTTAGGATGGCCAACATCCAAACAACAAATGCTGGCGAGGATGCGGAGAAAGGGGAACCCTCCTACACTGCTGGTGGAAATGTAAATTAGTTCAAGCATTGTGGAAAGCAGTATGGAGGTTCCTCAAAAAACTAAAAATAGAAGTATCATTTGACCCAGGAATTCCACTCCTAGGAATTTACCCAAAGAAAAAAAGATCCCAGATTCAAAAAGACATATGCACCCCTATGTTTATCACAGCACTATTTACAATAGCCAAGATATGGAAGCAATCTAAATGTCCATCAGTAGATGAATGGATAAAGAAGATGTGGTACATATACACAATGGAATATTATTCAGCCATAAGAAAGAAACAAATCCTACCATTTGCAACATGGATGGAGCTAGAGGGTATTATGCTCAGTGAAATAAGCCAGGCAGAGAAAGACAAGTACCAAATGACTTCATTCATTTGTGGAGTATTAAAAACAAAACAAAACTGAAGGAACAAAACAGCAGCAGACCCACAGACTACAAGAAGGGACTAGTGGTTACCAAAGGGGAGGGGTTGGGAAGGGTGGGTGGGGAGGGAGAAGGGGATTAAGGGGCACTAAAATTCACAATCACAATTTAGGTAGATCATGGGGAAGGCAGTACAGCCAGAGAAGACAAGTAATGATTCTATAGCATCTTATTAAGCTGATAGACAGTGACTACAAAGGGGGGTGGGGCAGGGTGAGGACTCGATGATTATGGGTGAAATGTTGAAACCACAATGTTGTTCATGTGAAACCTTCATAAGTTTGTATATCAGTGATACTTTAATTTAAAAAAGAGTAGAATCATGCAGTATTTGTCGTTCGGTGACTGTCATACTTCACTTATAATGTTCTTAAGGTTCATCCATGTTGTCGCTTTTGTCAGAATTCCCTTTGTTTTTAAGGGCTGAATATTATTCCACTGTGTGTGTGTGTACATGTGCGTGTATGTGTATATATGTATATCTGCACCACATTCTGTTTATCCATTTCATCTGTCAGTGGGCATGTATTTAAAACTTTATTTTATATACCATTTTACCCAACAATCACACCTGGGAAATTCCATGTACTAAAAACAAAAGCACAAGTACATGAGGGTACATGTACTCAATTAAGCATTGTCTGCAGCAGCAAAAACCAGACACAGACTAAATTTCCCTCAGTAGAAGAAGGATATAAAATTATGAAACATCAAGAAAAATTGTGTAGTTATTACAAACAACGAGTCATGTCCATATGTAATTAAATCAGCTTGCAGAATGAATTTGTAAGAGTACACAGAAATGTGTAAAGGACACACACTAACCTCTTAATGTTAATTATCTGATGGAGATTGGTCTGAAAACAGCTGAACTTTTTAAGATGTATCTTGGAGTTGTTTCCCTTGTTAGAATGAACATACATTATTTTTTTAAATGAAACAATCTAATGATGTAAAAAAGTGAGAACTAACTTAATATTTATCAACAAATCAACAAACAAGCACATTGGAGAGGAGAAAGAACTCCTTTAAGGGCACCTTGGCATGAAATAATTACAACAGCAACGATGAAGTCTACATACGGTCTCTACCTTACCAAGAGGGTAAAGGAGTTTGGGTGTTTGCCTCCGCCATAGAGTTCCATCTTCGTGGGAGATCACATCATGGGGCTTGTGCTTATAAAATTCATTGTAGAAAGACATCTTATCCAAGAAACTATACACCTGCCAACATGCAGAAAAAAAACCAGCCACACATTTACCTAGGGGACATGTGAGGCCTCCCACATCTGCTTTTCTGCTCTTTCAGCGAGACTGTGTACATGCTGACCTTCAAACTTCTTACTAAACCCTTCTTACTAACTGTGACTCTCCCTGGAGTTGCTTCTGCACTCCTTGCCAAATCTTCACCATCCTTAACCCCCAACTCAAAGACCCCTCACCCCACAGATAACTGTCTGCTGAACAGTATGGTTTCTACTACTCAGATGACAGTTACTATATACCACCTTGCTTTATTAGTTATTTATTTCTTTTATTTATTGTTCTCTTCCAATTAGCACTTCAGTACCTTTATATTTTGTCCTACTCCCTCAGTATCTACAACAGACACTTAATAAAAAGATTTTCACTTAACTCTATAGAACTGAGGCACTTTCTCTGGCATTTCTCACTCATCTTCAGACTAATTCTTGCCTTGGCAGTGAAACTTCAACATGGAAAGCAGAAAGGATTTCTAAAAAATATCTTTCTTCAGGCATCCAACAGAACCACCTACCTTTTTGGCAGTAGACTTCTCTGATACAAGAGCTCGCAGCAACTGCAGGAGTGGGGAGAGGAGATGGGGAAACATTCCACACACACTGTCCAGAATGATCCCAAGACCGGAAGTTGGCTCCTACGGTGCAAGGGGAGAAGTCACTGACCTTCACGTTATCCACGATTTAACCCATCTCCAAACTGCCCAGCAATCTTAAGAAAATCTAAAATTACTCCTTTCTTTTAGGCAGACATCATCACTCCCTAATAATTGAAGGCCTGCATATTTCCACTGAAAAAGGCTATCAACAACCAATTTAGCTCTTTGGTTTCAGTTACAGAAGTGAGATGACGAAGGGAACGTCATCATTACAATAAGATGCACAGATTGTGTCACTGCTGTGGCTCTAAGGCCCATGACCTTCAAAAGTCAACTTGTGGCAAATGTGGCTACCCAGCCAAGCGGAAGAGAAAGTATAACTAGAGTGCTGAGGCAAAAAGACGAAATACCAGTGGGACTCACAGAATGAGGCACCTACAAATTGTACGCCACAGATTCCAGCCTGGATTCCTTGAAGGAATGCCACCTAAACCCAAGGGACAACTGCTGCAGCATCTGGTTCAGCTTAAGGATTTCAATGACTAGTCACACAATAAGTGTTCTGGTTTAAAAAATAAAAATAAATAATAATTTTTAAAAAACAACCAATTTTTAGTCAGGACCTGAACAGAACTACTGTTGCTGCCAATAACCTGTCCCAGCCATCCTCTGTGTAGGAAGACAACACTGTTCACTTTTGCATGGCATGTTTCCCCTAGAGTGAAAAGCAACCAACATGTCAGCATTTAGCCACCCACAAGATCAATCTAAGTACTGTTTCACACCAGCTTCTCCCAGGAGCACTGTGATTCTGTAAGACTCGATAGTGTCTCAGTAAAAAGGGGGTAAGATACACAGGCAGATCAGTCAGGCCACAGTACAAGGGAAAACACAGTACTCATCAGCTGGGCCTTGAAGCTTGAAGCTAGTCAATGCCAAGACTAAGGACTGATGAGAAACTGTTCTCTCCAAAGCCAAACTCTTACTCTGACTGGCAATAATACTCTGACAACTCCCCAACAGTAGTTCAAGAGTTACTACAGCACTACTGGTGCCTGAGACTCCAAATGTGTAAACACAACTTGGATGACAGGATAAAGAACATAGCATACCGGTTAAAAATGTGGACTACAAACTCAACCCAGACAGAACTGGACCCTGATCCTGGTTGTCTGTCTAGCTGTGAGACCTTGGGCAAGTCTCTTCACATCTTTCAGCATCATTTTTCCTTATATGCAAATTGGTGGTAACATAACACTATCTACTTCATAGATTTTTCTGTATAGAGTAAGTGAGAAAACAGACATATATGCTTAGTATGTACTAAGACTTTTCACAAAGTAAGTGCTTGATAAATATTTTTGTTACAGAGAATACCATAGCATGACTCCCTTTGACATACTTACCGTCCCCCAGAATAGCTCTGGAAGGGAAGGGCCTGCCAGGACTTCACATGCTGTGTCAATTACATCCTATTGAAGGAAAGAGAAGAAAATGGCTTATTTTCTCTAGTTGAACCAGTCTGTATTCTGTTGAAATAAAAACACCAATTATACCTTCAAAAAGATGTCAGAAAGAACTCCAGGTCTAAAAATTAAGATTACACCTTGTCCAGAGTGTGCTGTATCTGTTGTATGATGTTGGACAAATTAACCTGTCTTAATTTCAAATTCTTCATCTGTAAAATGGTGACAATATCCACTTCACAGTATCGTTGCAAGGATTAAATGACATAATGTATGGGGAAGTGGACTGCAAATTTTTAAATGCCACATATACAAGGCTCAGCTACACTCCCTTTAGAGGGCAAGAATGCCTTTTTAATTTTTTTATCATTAGCACCTAACACAGAGCTTGGCACACAGTGGGAATCCAATAAAGGCCTACTGAGTGATTAAAAAAACCCCGAGCACTAGGACTCTTACAACCCACTATGTTAATACCAATCCTCTAGGTATACAGCAGGTTACAAATGTGACCAGAGTTTTAGCAAAGGATGCAGAGCTTGTTTTATGCCCTAGAGATTTGGAAACTGAGTCTTTGAATTCACACCAATTTCTTTTCTTTGCAATGATAATAAATTTTCATGTTTATCAACTTCATCAATTTCTAAAATAAGCCACTAATCATTAAAAAAGAATACAATGACTTACTTCTAAAAAACTTCTCAAATACCATTTCCCATTGAAAGGAACCAGGGCTTCTTAGAGAAATGGCAGATTCCAGGTCTGGGGCAGGACTATTCTAAGGCAATGCTGCAGTGGTTTGTCATACCACAAAGCAACAGAACAGAGCTATCCAAACAAGTGGAGGTAGGGTCAGATTCAGCAGGTAGTCTGGAAGGGCTCTTACTGCCAAAGATGGGGCAACCCAAGGATAAGAATAACTGCAATGGATTAAAACAGTTTATAGACTTAAATCTGTGAGTTCACAATGATACGTAAAAATATTTTAAAAACCTCACTAGCCACCTTCGTAGGATACTAGGGAAAACTGGTAAACATGGGAAAAGAATCAAGTTATAGTACTCTATGCCAGAGTATCAAATCATTAATGAAAACAAATTTAATCTTTTTATGGAGGTATAATTGACATGTATTGGTTTCAGCTGTACAACATAAGATTGGATATCTGTATAGTGGGGACTTGATAATGGGGGGGAATCTAGTAACAACAATGTTGCTCATGTGGTTGTATATTAATGATACCAAAAAAAAAAAGATTGGATATCTGTATACACCGTGAAACAAATTTCCTTGTTATAGCAATGTATATGGGTGTTTGTTATATCAACTCCAAAGGGTTATCTTAGAGACATGAAGGCAAAGCTGGGCAGTGTAGATAGCCTCATGAAAGCCAGACACTGACCTGCTGACTGCCCAGCGTGTGCAGCTCCAGCGAAGTGAGAGAGAAGGAAAGGAGCCCGTAGACACACAGGCATGCAGTGCTGGTGGTACACTGTAATGGCAAAGGAGTAAGTAAGGAATTCGGAATGACACAACTCTTCCTCATTCAACGTAATCCTACATTTAGTACAGTCTCAGGAGGACAAAGGGAGAAAAGAGAAAGCAGGAACCACAAATGTTATAACAAAGTCAAGAATAAAATCAATAGGGAACCATTTTAAAAATGATCAAAATTCTCATGGGGAAGAATCCAGTCCAGAGGAAGGTCTGTGTGCTGATATGAATGATACAACTGCCTGAACTGTCACTAAGATAATCCAACCAGTGCCACCAAGTGGGGTCTGCTGGCTATGGTTTCATTTTAACATATCAAAACAAGCTGACTAAACTGCCACTGAAATTAAGCCCCAACATAAGACTCAAGGGAATTTCTAATTCATGCTGTGACAGCTGAATGAGTAAGCACTCAAAAAAGATTTCTCCAGGCAATCTGGCTAAAGCTATCCTCTAGGAGATAGACCATGGCGGCAGACATAGTGGGTTCAAACCAAATGCACCACTAACTGACAATGTTCCTGTGAGCAGCTACATTTCCCTGAGTCTCAATTTCCTAATGTGTAAAACAGGATGATCCCAGGGCAATGAAGTGTTGTAAGGCTGAAATAAGATAATATACAGAAAGTGCTGAGCACAGTGCGTGGTCATAGCAAATGCTCTATAAAGGTCACTTACAACATTATCATTATCCATGGCACTATTACAATTATTACTATTATTTTGATTCATTAATGAGCTTATGCCTTTTTTTTGCCCATTCTCACACTCAAATACCAACAGCTTGAGCCTCACATCATTTCCCCCACTGGCCAGTGAGTGGAGCAGTCGGGTCAAGTACTGAAATACATTCAGCTGGATGGCTGTACCACCTATCTTCCGGACAATACTGCTTGTCTCTTCTGGATTCAGGGTGTGACGGAGGAGAGCCCAAGCCAAAAGCACTGGGGCATGATGCGGAATGTCCCCGAAAGTCAACATCAAATGGTCCATATCCTAGGAAAAGAAGAAATAACATCGGTGCCACTAAAAAGAAAGGGTTAAGACCTCTCCACAGGATCCTTCATCACCTTAGTAAGTCTTCCTTTCATCCACAGTGGCCCCTCTCCCCCATTCTGATATTTTACTCTTCCCAAGCTTCCAACTACCTCACTAATAAACTCCTCAATTACTCTTCCCTTTACCCACATTTTTTTCTTCTGATTTTAAGTTGTCTTCATGTAAGATTACAGAATACATGTTCAAATGAAGACTCCACCAAATTTCCCCTGATACTTCTTGAACTTTCTTGGATCTCATTTTCTGTCTTTCTAACCATCCCATCTCAATGTTTTTCCTCTTTTCTCTTCTTTCACAGGCTCCATAAATATAGACACCCACCAAGGCTCTGTCTTTGGGCCTCTCTGGCCTTATACCATCTCTCTGAGTGCCTCTACTCATTCTCACAGATTCACCTATCACCTCTGTACAGATAACTGACAAATCTGAGAGTTCTTCCAGATTCAGTTCTTAACAATGTAGGACTTCAAATTCCACAACAAGAAAAATTTTATGTGGCAGTCCAGCTGAATGGTTAAAAACATACTATTAACTATAAATCACCTAAAAAAGAGGCTGTTCCAACTTTACCTGACAAATAAGCCCATCCTGGGCAAACTGGTGCAATTCTCTTCTGTCATCCAAAGCATACTTATGCAAGGATTCAATATCCATGCCTTCCACCAGGATAAGGGCACTGAAGTAGCTGGGGAAAAAAGGTATCATGGTATCATATACTCTACTCTTAACCTCACTGGAGAATAACGTGAAATGTAAGATATTTCAATATCAAAAAAATTATTAATGAGTCATTTTTACATTCTTTTTTCATACTAAGCCTTCTAAATCCAGTATGTGTTTAACACTTTGGCACATCTCAATTTGACCAGCCATATTTTAAGCACTTGGTAGTCATACATGGCTTGTGCCTACCAAAGTACAAACCTTAGTTACTAAGGATTTCTAGAGCCACCGATTACATATGACCCAAACAGTCTTTCTGCTCAAGTATGCATCTGTTCAAGAAGGAAGAGGCCTTAAAACGTGGATATACCAATTCAAAGTTCAGAGACTATGACCTCAAAATGGGCAGGGAACCCATCAGCCTTGTTTATCACTGTCTTCTTAGCATCTGTGCAGTGCCTGGCCTATAGCAGTTGCTCAACAAATTTTTTGTTGAATGAATGGATGAACCTCTTAGATTAAGGCAGTAAGTAAAAGAATAAATGCAATACTAATTTTGAGGGACCATGTCCCTCTCAATCCTAGTCTGTACTCCTTGTATGATCTGGAACATGGTAGTACACTCATCTATTTCTCCACCCATTAAGTGAAAAATACACCTATCCCTCCCCTCACCCATATACACTGATAGAATATCAATGCTCTGAACATTGTTCCAAACAAGCTCTATGACCTCAATTCATTCATACTCACCCAATCCGATCCACAAAAGGATCCATGGTCTCATCCACCAGGTGCCTGTTGGTCTGTCTACTACCAAATCCTTGGTCTTTAAACATCTTGGTTAATGCCAGCAGGTCACTAGGTGCTATCTCAAAGTATGCATAATGAAGGAAAATAATTTCTAGCAGCATGGACTGTTCCCGAAGACACTGAACAAACCAGCGAGACACCTGGCACTCAGTCTGTACAACCAATGAAGAAATAACAGTCGAGAAATAAAGCCAAATTTAAAAACACATTTAAAATTTAAGGTTGTTTGTATTAGCTAATACATGTATAAGAATAGGGTAAAAAAAAGATTTCCCTCCCTACAATTCCTATTGCCCAGTCATCCAAACCTCTTCCCAATGGAAACCACTATTAGAAGTCCTTGTCTCTCCTTCCAGTGACATGTCACACACATTCATTCATTCATTCTATAGTCTGCCAGTCCATCTCTCCATCCATCCATCCATCTACATGTCCATCTCTAAACCAAATAATGTATCAAAGACAATTTTGATTACTTTTTTCACTTAAAGATTATTTCCTCTAGCAGTATATTAAGAATTTCCTTGTTCTTCGTTTCTTTTTAGAGCTGCACAGTAATCTATCAGTAAGTCCCCTCATCATTTTCTAATGTTTCACAGTACTCCACTACATTTAAATGCCATAATTTATAACCAGCTACTTGGAGGGGTTTTTAGGTTATTACCAATCTGTGCTACTAAAAAAAATGTTACACAACTGACAGAATAACTAGACAAAAAAATCAGCAAGGACATAGAAGAGCTAAACAATTTTGACTGGTATTTGTAGACCACCACTTCCAACACTACCAAATACAAGTTCTTTTCATGTATACATGCTATGTTCACTAGGACAGACCATATGATGGGATATGAACCATGGGACAGTTAATCGTAAAGGCTGAAATGATACAGAATATGTTCTTTGATCATAAGGAATCAAATTAAAAATCAGCAACAAGACCTCTAAGAAAACATCCAATGTTGGAAACTGAACAACACACTTCTAAATAAATAATTTTCAAGGAAAATCACAAAAGAAATTATCAACTATTTTGAAATGAATGATAATGAAAATAAAACATATCAAAATTTGTGAACCAAAAAGCAATGTTTAAGCACTATTTATACTTATTTATTAGAAAAGACCTAAAATCTGTTATCTAAGTTTCTATCTTAAAAAATCAGAAAAAGAGCAAATTAAAAATAAGAAATAAGAAAACAGAAATATCAAAGAACAGAGATCAATGAAATATAAAATGGACAAACAACAGAGAAAACTGAAGACAAAAACTACCACTATCAGAAATGAGTCAGGAGACATCACTACAGATCCTACACATAGTAAAAGGATAAGAAAATAGCACTAACAGCTTTAAGCAAATAAATCTGACTACTTAGATGAAATGGACAAATTCCTTGAAAGATACAAATTACCAAAAACCAAAAAGAAACAGGAAACCTGAATAGCTCTATATTGATTACAGAAAACTGAATTCAGAATTTAAAACTTCCCCACAAGGAAAATTTTTGAGATGGCTTCGCTGGTAAATTCCATCACACATTTAAGGAAAAAATAATACTACCACACAAATTCTTTCAGATAACAGGAAGAAGGAACGCTATTTGTGAGACCAATATTACCCTAATATAAAAACCAAACAAAGACATCACAGGAAAACAACAAACACAAAATAGGCACAAAGATCCTTAACAAATTTTAGCAAGTCAAATCCAAAAATATAGAAAAAGCAAAATATACCATGACTAAGTGGAGTTTATGTCAGAAATTCAAGATTGCTCTGATATCCAAAAACTCAATATAACTCACTATATTAACAGAGTAAAAGAGAATAACCATAAGAGTATTTAAAGATGCAAGATGCAAAAGAACTTAACACTCATTCCTAATAGAAACTAAAAAACCCTCAGTAAAATAAGAATAGAAGTGAATTTTCACTTTGATAAAGGACAGCTAAAAAAATAAATTGCAACATCATACTCAATGGTAAAAAATGAAATGTTTTCTGTCTAAAATCAGGAACAAGGTAAGAATGTTGGCTTTCTTGCCACTTCTATTCAACATTGTACTGGAGGTCCTTATCAGCTAATAAGACAAGAAAGACAAAAGACATACAGATTGAAAAGAAGTCAAACTGTCCTTTTTTACAGTCATGTACATAGGAAATACTACAGAATAAGTGAATTTATTAGCAAGGTCACAAGATACAAGATCACTGTACAAAAATCAACTATTTCTAAATACCAACAGTGAGCAACTGGAAAATGAATTTTAAAAAATTACAATCTCATCTACAAAAGTAAAATATTTAAGAATAAATAGAACAGATACATAATACTTGAATACTGAAAACAATAAAACCTTACTTAGGGAAATTAACAAAGATGTACATAAACTTAGGGTTATATAGGTTCATATATTGGAAGACTTAATATTAAGATGGCAATTCTCCTCAAATTGATCTATGGATTCAATAAAATTCTAACCCAAATCCTAGCAAACTGCTTTTGTTTTTCTTTTTGGAGAAAAACAAGCTGATTCTAAAGTTGATATAGAAAGAACAGTCCAACATTTTGAAAAAGAATAAGGTTGAAGAATTCTAAACTAAATATAAGGCTACAGTAATCAAGACACTGTGATACTGGCACAAAGACAGATGTAGAGTTCAATGGACCAGAGACAGACCCACACTCACATGATCAACTGATGATTCACAAATGTGCCAAGATGTTTCAATGGAAAAAGACAGTCTTTTTAATAAATGGTACTGGAAGAAGACATCTGTATGGGGGAAAAATGAATCTTATCCCTTAACTCACACCCTGTACAAATGTTAACTAAAAATTACTTCCCTAAATTTAAGAGCTAAAACTATAAAACTTACAAAAGAAAAATCCCTGTGGCATTATGTTAAGCAAAGATTTCTAAAACAAGGCCCAAAAGGCAAGCATCATAATGGAAAATCTAATAAAACAGACTTCATCAAAATTTAAAATTTTTGCTTAGACACAGTTAATGTGAGAAAAAAACAAGCCATAACATGGGAGGAAACATTTGTAAACATCCATCTGTCAAATGGGATGTCTCCAGAATACATAGCAAACTCTTAAAATTCAGTAACAAGACAAATATCCCAATAAAAAAATGGGCCAAAGATTTAATTAAACGCTTCTCCAAAGTTATAAGCAAATAAGGACATGAAAAGATGCGAAACATCACTAGTAATCAGGGAAACACAAATTAAAACCACAATGAGACTTGAGGATTCAAGATGGCGGTGAGAGAGGTGAGACAGAGAACTCCTCCCAAAGCAAAGATGGTGAGAAAATATAGTTAATACAACTAACCCTAAAATAGCAACAGGAAAGAAGGCTACACCAGACTGCATACAGACCTCACAAACAGAGCAGACCTCACGAAACAGGATAAAGTAAGAGAAAGTCTTGATCCGGAGGGACCTGAGCCCTTCCCCCATCCCAGCTCACTAGCAGGAGAAAGAGAAACGGAGCGGGGAGGGGTTGGAAGCCTACAACTGCTGAACACCCAGCTCTGGAGGTCTGCTGTGCGAGCAGAAACTTACACTGTGGGGTGATCTGGAAGATGGGGAGCTGGGACAGATGGGAGTGCCTGAGAGATTGTAGCCGTTTGTGGAGGACGGGATCAACATCCGGCTGCTCTGGAACTTCAGGAAAGGTGGGCAATCTGACAGGCTTCCTAGCAGCAAGAGGACTATGAAGAGGCGGGGTTTACACGGAGCTTGCCGTGCATGAGAACGGATAGGGGGACAAGGTTGTCTGAGCGCACTCTGCCAAGCAGATTAGGAACTTTGAGGAGCTTCAGGCACTCCACCCCCCTGGTGGGCTACTCAGCTCTGAGGCCCCCCACTGTGACATGCAGCCAGCCGAGCATTCCTCCTGGCCTGACAGCACTTGCTCGCAAACCGGCAGTCACTGCGCAGGCTGTCAGGCTAGTCAGAGGGAGTACCCGCCTACAACAGCTAGAGACACAAAGCACAGAGTCTTAAACCTGGCTCTGATATGAGAGACAGGCACGCCAGACGGGAAAAAGGAAATAGATCTTTCCTCCCCCCAGGCACGAGCTCTGCTTCTCTACTACACCCAAACTCACTCTAGGGGCTGAGCTGCTCCACTGACTGGAGTTTCTGTGCACGAGTGGGCACCACACAGAAATATGAAATGACAAAAAAACATGGTTCAGACCAAAATCTCACAAACCCCAGAAAAAAGGCCAAATGAAACTCAACTTACCAATCTTCCTGAAAGAGAATTCAAAAGAAAAATCATAAACATGCTTATGGAGGTACAGAAAAATATTCAAGAACTCAGGAACGAATTTAATAAGGAGAGTCAATCATTAAGAAATTTCATATATCTGAAATAAAACATAAAATGGAGGAATTTAAAAGCAGATTAGATGTAGTAGAAGAGACAGTAAATGGAATAGAAATTAGAGAAGAGGAATACAAAGAAGTTGAGGCACACAGAGAAAAAAATCTCTAAGAATGAAAGAATATTGAGAGAACTGTGTGACCAATACAAACGAAACAATATTCGCATTATAGGAGTACCAGAAGAAGAGAGAAAAAAGGGATAGAAAGTGTCAGTGAGGAGATAATTGCTGAAAACTTCCCCAATCTGGGGGAGGAGATAGTCTCTCAAGCCATGGAGGTGCACAGATCTCCCAACACAAGGGACCCAAGGAAAACAACATCAAGACATAAAGTAATTAAAATGGGAAAGATCAAGGATAAAGACAGACTTTTAAAAGCAGCTAGAGAGAGAAAAGAGATCACATACAAAGGAAAACCCATCAGCCTATCATCAGAATTCTCAACAGAAACCTTACAGGCCAGAAGGGAGTGGCATGATATATTTAATGCAATGAAGCAGAAGGGCCTCGAACCAAGAATACTCTCCCCAGCAAGGTTATCATTTAAATTTGAAGGAGGGATTAAATAATTTTCAGATTAGCAAAAGTTGAGGGAATTTACCTTCCACAAAACACCTCTACAGTGCATTTTGGAGGGACCCCTATAGATGGAAGTATTCTTAAGGCTAAATAGATGTCACCCAGGGGACAGACAAAGAGTACAGAATATGATTCATAACATACAAAGAATGGAGGAAGAAGAAAAAGGAGGAAAAAAAAAAATCTTTAGGTTGTGTTTTAATAGCATACAAAGTGAGCTAAATTAAACTCTTACGTAGGAAGGGAATTACCCTTGAACCTTTGGTAACCACGAATCTAAAGCCTGCAATGGCAATAAGAACATACCTATCAATAATCACCCTAAATGTAAATGGACTGAATGCACCAATCAAAAGACATAGAGTCACTGAATGGATAAAAAAACAAGACCCATCTATATGCTGCCTACAAGAGACTCACTTTAAACCCAAAGACATACACACACTAAAACTGAAGGGATGGAAAAAGACATTTCATGCAACTAATAGGGAGAAAAAAGCAGAACATGCAATACTTGTATCAGACAAAATAGACTTCAAAACAAAGAAAGTCACAAGTGACAAAGAAGGAGATTACATAATAATAAAAGGGTCAGTGAACAAGAAGATATAACTATTATAAATATCTATGCACCCAACACAGGAACACCTACATATGTGAAACAAGTATTAACAGAATTAAAGGGGGAAAGAGAATGCAATGCATTCATTTTGGGAGACTTGAACACACTGCTCACTCCAAAGGACAGATCAACCAGATATAAAATAAATAAAGAGACAGAAGCTCTGATCAACATATTAGAACTGATGGAACTAACGGACATCTACAAAACACTCCATCTAAAGCAATAGGATACACATTCTTCTCCAGTGCACATGGAACATTTACAAAAATAGATACACATTCTTCTCAAGTGCACATGGAACATTTTGAAAAATAGATCATATACTTACTAGGCCACAAAAGAACCTCAGTAAATTCAAAAAGATTGAAATAGCACCAACCACCTTCTCAGATCACAAAGGTATGAAACTAGAAATAAATTACACAAAGAAAATGAAAAAGCCCACAAACACATGGAGGCTTCATAACATGCTCATAAAAAATCAATAGATCAATGACCAAATCAAAACAGAGATCAAGCAATATATTGAGACAAATGACAACAATAATTCAACACCACAAAACTTGTGGGATGCAGCGAAGGCCGTGCTAAGAGGGAAGTATACTGCAATACAGGCCTACCTCAGGAAAGAAGAACAATCTCAAATGAACAGTCTAAACTCACAATTAATGAAACTAGAAAAGGAAGAACAAATGAGGCCCAAAGTCAGTAGAAGGAGGAACATAATAAAGATTAAAGCAGAAATAAATAAAATTGAGAAGAATAAAACAATAGAAAGAATCAATGAAAGCAGGAGCTGGTTCTTTGAGAAAATAAACAAAATATATAAACCCCTAGCCAGACTTATCAAGAAAAAAGAGAGTGTACACACATAAGCAGAATCAGAAATGAGAAAGAAAAAATCACTATGGACACCACAGAAATACAAATAATTATTAGAGAATACTATGAAAAATTATATGCTAACAAACTGGATAACATAGAAGAAATGGACAACTTTCTAGAAAAATACAACCTTCCAAGGCTGACCCAGGAAGAAACAGAAAATCTGAATAGACAAATTACCAGCAATGAAATTGAACTGGTAATCAAAAACCTACCTAAGAACAAAACACCTGGACCAGATGGCTTCACAGCTGAACTTTATCAAAAATTTAGTGAAGACCTAATACCCATCCTCCTTAAAGTTTTCCAAAGAGTAGAAGAAGAGGGAACACTTCCAAACTCATTCTATGAAGCAAAGTTTTCCAAAGAGTAGAAGAAGAGGGAACACTTCCAAACTCATTCTATGAAGCCAGCGTCACTCTAATACCAAAACCAGGAAAAGACACCACAAAAAAAGAAAATTACAGACCAATATCCCTGATGAACAGAGATGCAAACATTAGCAAACTGAATTCAAAAATCCATCAAAAAGATCATCCATCATGATCAAGTGGGATTCATCCCAGGGATGCGAGGTTGGTACAACATTCGAAAATCCATCAACATCATCCACCACATTAACAAAAAGGACAAAAACCATATGATCATCTCCACAAATGCTGACAAAGCATTTGACAAAATTCAACATCCATTCATGATAAAAACTCTCAACAAAATGGGCAGAGTGGGAAAGTACCTCAACATAATAAAGGCCATATATGACAAACCCACAGCCAACATGATACTTAACAGCAAGAAGCTGAAATCTTTTCCTTTAAGATTGGGAACAAGACAAGGATGCCCACTCTCCCCAATTCTATTCAACATAGTTCTGCAGGTCCTTGCCACAGCAATCAGACAACACAAAGAAATAAAAGGCATACAGATTGGCAAGGAAGAAGTCAAACTGTCCCTGCTTGCAGATGACATGATATTGTACATAAAAAACCCTAAAGAATCCACTCCAAAACTACTAGATCTAATATCTTAATTCAGCAGTTACAGGATACAAAATTAATACACAGAAATCTGTTGCATTCCTATACACTCATGATGAACTAGCAGAAAGAGAAATCATAAAAACAATTCCATTCACAATTCCATCAAAAAGAATAAAATACCTAGGAATAAACCTAATGAAGGAGGTGAAAGACCTATACACTGAAAACTACAAGACACTTGTGAGAGAAATTAAAGAAGACACTAATAAATGGAAACACATCCCATGTTCATGGATAGGAAGAATTAATATTGCCAAAATGGCCATCCTGCCTAAAGTAATCTACAGATTTAATGCAATCTCTATCAAAATACCAACAACATTCTTCAACAAACTAGGGCAAATAGTTCTAAAATTCATATGGAACCACAAAAGACCCCGAATAAGCAAAGCAATCCTGAGAAGGAAAAATAAAGCTGGGGGGGTTATGCTCCCCGACTTAAAGCTCTACTAAAAAGCCACAGTAATGAAGAAAATTTGGTACTGGCACAAGAACACATCCATAGACCAATGGAACAGACTAAAAAGCCCTGATATAAACCCAACCATATATGGTCAATTAATACATGATAAAGGAGCCATGGACATACAAGGGGGACATGACAGCCTCTTCAACAGCTGGTGTTGGCAAAACTGGGCAGCTACATGCAAGAGAATGAAACTGATTATTGTCTATCCCCATATACAAAAGTAAACTCAAAATGGATCAAAGACCTGAATGTAAGTCTGAAATCATAAAACTCTTAGAAGACAACACAGGCAAAAATCTCCTGAATATGAGCAACTTTTTCCTGAACGCATCTCCTCGAGCAAGGAAAACAAAAGCAAAAATGATCACATGGGACTACATCAAACTAACAAGCTTCTGTACAGCATAGGACACCATCAACAGAACAAAAAGGCATCCTACAGTATGGAAGAATATATTTGTAAACAACATATCCAACAAGAGGTTAACATCCAAAATATATAAAGAACTCACATGCCTCAACACTCAAAAAGCAAATAACCTGATTAAAAACTGGGCGGAGGATATGAACAGGCAATTCTCCAAAGAAGAAATTCAGATGGCCAACAGGCACATGAAAAGATTCTCCACATCGCTAATCATCAGGGAAATGCAAATAAAAAACACAATGAGATATCACCTCATACCAGTTAGGATGGCCAATATAGAAAAGACTAGGAACAACAAATGCTGGTGAGGATGTGGAGAAAGGGGACTCCTCCTACACTGCTCGTGGGAATGTAAGCTAGTTCAACCATTGTGGAAAGCAATATGGAGGTTCCTCAAAAAACTAAAAATAGAAATACCATTTGACCCAGAATTCCACTCTTAGGAATTTACCCAAAGAATATAATTTCTCAGATTCAAAAAGAATATGCACCCCTATGTTTATCGCAGCTGTATTTACAATAGCGAAGATATGGAAACAACCTAAGTGTCCATCAGTAGATGAATGGATAAAGAAGATGTGGTACATATACACAGTGGAATACTATTCAGCCATAAGAAGGAAACAAATCCTACCATTTGTAACAACATGGATGGAGCTGGAGGATATTATGCTCAGTGAAATAAGCCAGGCGGAGAAAGACAAGTATCAAATGATTTCCCTCATTTGTGGAGTGTAACAACGAAGCAAAACTGAAGCAACAAAACAGCAACAGACTCACAGACTCCAAGAAGGGACCAGTGGTTACCAAAGGGAGGGGTTGGGGAGGGTGGGTTGGGAGGGAGGGAGAAGGGGATTGAGTGGTATTACGATTGGCACACATGGTGTGGGGGGATCATGGGGAAACCAGTGTAGTACAGAGAAGGCAAATAGTGACTTTGTGGCATCTTACTACATTGATGGGCAGTGACTGCCATGGGGTATAGGGGGGACACTATAATAAGGGTGAATGTAATAACCACATTGTTTTTTCATGTGAAACTGTCATAAGAGGTGTATCAATTAATACCTCAATAAAAAACAAAAAGAATGTGGTTTGTCTTTCCATTTGGTTATGACTTCTTTCATACCCTTTATAGCATTTTGAAGTTCCCTTAATTTAGATTTTGGATTGTTATAAACTGATTCCTGAAAAATTTATACTTTTGTTGCTATTGTAAGTGGGCCTTTCTATGAAATATTTTAAATAGCTAATGTCTGTTTTTTGGTTAAATTGTTTTAATAAATATGTTATTTTCAAAACAAAAAAGGTCATGTTCTTACTGAGAAGGGGCTAGTGGTTACCAAGGGGGAGGGGGAGGGGTTCAGGAGGATGAAGGGGGGAGAGTGAAGGGAATAAAAGGGACAATAAATTTGCAATCATAACATAAGGTGGTCACAGGGATGGTAGTTCAGCATGGAGAATACAGTCAATGATTCTGTAACATCTTACTACATTGATAGATAGTATCGGCACTAGAGCAGATGAGGATTTAATAATATGGGTAACTATTGAACCACTGTGTTATATATTCAAAACCAGTATAAGATTGTATATCAACAATACTTTAGTGTAAAAAAAAAGGTCATGTTCTAATCTATAAATGCAGATTGGCTTAAGATTTAATATAATCAGACTAGGGTCACATACTTAATACATGATGACAAAGAAGATGAAATCTTGGGTTTAGAGTTCCATTAATCACTAAGAGAACATTTTAGGTAAGAAAAGAAAGTCAATTAACTGCACAGACAAAAGTCAAGGAAAAAGGTCCAGAATTAAGTACCATTTAAGTCATCTGTGTTTTGATCCATATGACATGTTTAAACTTTTCTGAAGAATGATAATCTATAAAAGTTAATTAATGAATAAATTAATATATACATGAAACATTAGTAAGTGAATAAATAAGTTAACTTGGAGCTCTATGAGCAAGATTTTACAATTCTAAGAGTTACAGGAAGGCCTAATAACCACATACCATGAGGTTTCCATGTGTCTCCCATGTCGGTGCTTCAGTTTTACAAAGTTCTTCAAACTGATGTCTATATTTTGTAACTAGTTCTTTCTCCAATTTATCAACACAGTCTGCAAATTCAACCTTTAGAAAAAAATCCCAGAGTAACTTACACCTATACTAAAAGTAAAAGATTCAAATGAACATGCATATGAATAATATAAAATTATTAAAAAGGGTTGAATTTTACAGGGGAAAGAGAACCAAGAAGATTAATAAGCTTACCCTATAGGGGTGTCTTTCATCTTGGAAATAAGTGAGAAGGTGTAAGACACAACGAAGAATACAGGTTCTTTCGTCATAGTAATAATCCGCAATCTGGGAAGAATCCAAAAATTCAAAATCAGTTACTCACCTTTGCACAGAAGATACAGTTTTAAATTTACTGATGAAAGAGATCATTTCAACATGTGAATGGAAAAGTTCAGTTTACATAAGCAATCACAAAAATGGAAACAGTGTTAGACCAAAAGAAAGCAAAAGAACTTTATGAAGTAGTATACAAGGGAAGTCACGCAAGATAAAAGGAATCATTTAATAATATAAACAAGTTTTCTAGCATGATTTCTCAGCTTAAACATTCAAGTTAACACACAAGGCCATAAACTGACAAGCCAAATACATGAAAACAAATATAAAATACCACTGGTATACGTCCACATTGCTTGTAACTAATGTATTTAGTTCTTACTAAATACCAAACAGGAAACTACTTCAGAAGTCACAGTCAAATTCCATTTTAAAATGAGATCCTAAGTGAGAAGACTGCTTTGGGGAGCGGGGAGATAAAGGAATAAAGAAATACAAATTAATCCTGTCATACTCAGACCTAGAGAAAAAATATCCATGAATCAGTTCTTACCCACAGTGGCTAAAGAATCTCCATTGGAAAGAGGCTACAGCTGGGTCCAGTGGATAAAAGTCTCATTTCACAAATGAGTTATTAAGATTCTTCATTAAGACCTCAAAGCTTACCCAACAAGAGTCAAAAACCAGCAATGCTCAGAGAAAAAGGTCAAGAAGCCAGCACCCAAATTTATATCAAAGAACTGAAATGGTGACTACTACTGACCTTCAGGATTAAGGCCTGGCTCTGCCTCTCATCTTGCAGTACCGTCTGAAGGAAAAATTAACAGCCGTGAAGCAATCTCATAAACAGAACTCAATTAAAAGAGAAAAAGGCAAACATCTTCACTTCACCCTTCAAGATTTTAATTGACTATTTGTTTCAAGAAAGATTTTTCACCTAAGTGTATCCAGCTCTGTGCTCAAATCCCTACCTCCTTCCTCTGGTCTCCATTTCCCCATACGAGGGGCTGGACAGGCTAGATGTTGTCCCAGGTCCTTTTCAGCTCTGCCTAAGATTCTATGATCAACATGTCAGTCTCTGACCTCTCCACCCCTCCATGTCTGAAGACAGACCTCAGCTGACATATATATTTTTTAAAGGCTTTAGAAAGTCTTTCCTGAGAATGGCTGTACCTGCTCTGTTGCAAAGAACGAGTACCAAAACCCTTAATTATCTAAAACCAACAAGGAAAAGGATAAAGGCAGGAAAAGGGAGCTGGACATAACTACAGACCTGTAGTGAGTCCCGAGTACCTCTGAAATCTTCTTGAAAGTAACACCTGAGTAACTGCACACTCTGTTCTTCATCCAGACCCTGAAACACAGAGGTCCTAAGTGAAGAACAGCCACCTCAGTTCAGAAGCCATGCACAGGATGCAAAGCATTCTAAACATTTGTCTCCTGGAATGAACACAGAACTCAAACAAAAATCCTTTTAAAAGATTTCATACAACGTAACAATTTTAACTCAAACAGGGAGAAAAAGGGAGCCAGTCACTGACATGTAACATACACGACAATTAAATTTACTCGGTCAGAAACAACTGTGCTTATTGACCAAGCACACTGATACAGCAGCAGGCAAGATCTGGGTTTCCAAAACTAAAAGTAAACAGCTACATATTTAAATACAATTAAGTCAATGTAAAGAACACCACAGGTATGCTAAAGAAAAATTACACACAGTAAAGGAGCCAGGCAACTTGAATTGTTGCTTTTATCAAGAAGAGTTGCTACTTGGGTATTTCTGAAAAACAATATACTCAACTTGATCTCCAAAACTGAAATAAACTGAAGTTTCACTAGCAATTATTGACAATAAAACTATGCACATCCATACTGCAGGTAATAAGCTGAGCCAGTGCTAATTCTTACTCACCAAAAATTTGCTGATTCTTAAACCCAGTTCCTTCAGTGGTGAAGCTACATCTTTATTAGCTTTCACTTTTTCAGCTGAACTTAAACTATGAAAAGAACAATAAATTATTTCCTCATTCTCAATTACCCTCTCGGAGTTTAAAATAAAAATACTTAAATATATTTTTACTACAGACCCTTTTCTGCCCTTTTGTTACCTACAAAATATACACATACACGTTCATTTCTAGACTTTATACCAAGATTTACGCCTAAGTAATAAGCACATATGTCTGTTACAAACTATAGTTATATCAATATTATTTGTAGGTATATTAAATTACAATAATTACTTCTGATCCTTACAACTATCCCGAAAGGTAGTATTACTATCCCCATTTTACAAATAGAATTATCAACACTTAGAAAGAATAAATAACTTACCAAAAATCCCACAGCTAATAAAAAGTTGAGGTGAAATTTGAAACCAGGTCTGTTAGTTAGTATACATACATATATAATCTGGCTCAGTCCACAGAGAAGGCATAGAAGCCATGACACCCCAATAGCAGCAAGCACACCCAGCACCCAGATCTTGTTTCCTAATACCATTCTCTAATACAAGGTACCAGGTCTCCTTGGAGATCTGCCTGATTCTAGAGCTGGGGTGAGGAAAATGCTAGATGAGCTTGGAGCAAGTTATAATATCAGAAAGCAAGGAAATACCAGAAAATCAAAGGATGGGGATATGTCAAAGGGACATAGAAGTCAACCTAACAGAACCCCCTCCCAATGACCAAAGCATATAAACAAGTACAAAATAAATATACATGAGTCCATAACTATATGAGTAAATAAATAAATGGGGAGAAGGGGAAAATCTTCCTTACAAAATAAGTCAAAAAATATACACAGATGTCCTCCCTTCAGGAGGTAGAATTTAACTTCACTACATCTCCACATTGAGAGTGGGCTATACTTAGTGACTCACTTCGAAAACATAGAGTAGGAAAAGAGAAAAAAGTGACTTTACAGGAGCAACTTGACAAATGCTACCTTATCCAAGTGAGTAAGGTTAACATCACCAGTGACTTCATGTGGATAATATGTATCTTCTGTTATGTGATAAGAATGGTACTTTACTTCTGTATTCTTCCCCAAAGCCCACAACCCCAATCTAATGAGAAAAACATAAGGCAAATCCAAATTGAAGACATTCTAGAAAACATGTGACCAGTACTCCTCAAACCTGTTCAAGATCATGAAAATCAAGGAAAGGCTGAGATACTGTCATAGTTAAGAGCTAAGGAGATATGACAACTAAATACACCGTGGTACCCTAGACTGGATCCTGGAACAGAAAAAGGATATTACAGGGAAAAAGAAAAAAAAAAGAAGTTATGTTAAAATAAAGCCTGCAGTTAAAAAAAAAACACTTCTGTCAGACTTCAAATTCCATGCTATTACAAAAAGGAACTTCTGTCTTTAAAAAAGGTAACTGATGGGACTTGCAAGATGGATGAGAGGTGAGACAGAGAGCTCCTCCCAAAACCACAAATTGTACAAAAATATAGTTAATAAATACAACTAACCCTAAGACAGCAACAAAAAAGAAGGCTGAACCAGACTGCAAACAGACCTCACGAACAGAACAGACCTCACGAAACAGGGTAACATAGGAAAGCCTTAATCTGGCTGGACCCAAGCCCTTCCCCCACCCCAGCTCACCGGTGGGAGGAAGAGAAACAAAGCGAGGGACGGGGGGAAGACGGACTGCTGAACACCTAGCCCTGGAGATCGGCTTTGTGAGCAGAAACCTATAGTGTGTGGTGCTCGGACGCTGAGGAGCTCAGACAGGCGGAGTGCTTGAGAAATTCACATTCTGGCCGTTTATGAAAGAGGGGATCCACACCCGGCTGCTCTGTGTCAGAGGAAAGGCAGGCAGTCTGAGAAGCTTCCTAGCAGCCACAGGGCTGCTGAAAGGGCGGGGTTTGCACAGAGCTTGCTGTGCAGGAGAAAGGAGAGCTGGACAAGGTTGCCTGGGTGCGTTCTGCCCAGCTGGTTGGGAATGTTGGGGAGCTGCAGGTGCTCCATCCCCATATTCAGCTCCAAGGCCCCCCACTGTGACACACAGCCGCCAAACCTTCCTACTGGCCTGCAGGCACCTGCTTGCAAACCGGCAGTCACTGAGCAGGTGTCAGGCCAGCCAGAGGGAGTCCCCGCCTACAACAGCTAGAGACACAAAGCACAGAGTTTTATTCAGTGTGTGCTTGGCCCACTGGTTCTGACACTGGAGACAGGCACCGCAGACGGGAATCAGGAAACAGATCTTTCCTCCCCCCTGGCACCAGCACTGCTCCCCAATGACCCCCAACCTCACTCTAGGGGCTGAACAGCTCCAGAGACTGGAGTTTCTGTGCACTAGTGGGCACCACACAGAAATATGAAATGACAAAAGAACATGGTTCAGACCAAAATCTCACAAACCCCAGAAAGAGGGCCAAATGAAACTGAAGTCACCAATCTTCCTGCGAGTTCAAAATAAAAATTATACACATGCTTATGAGTGTAGATTAATGATAATAAAATAAATTATAAAAAAAAACATGCTTATGGAGGTACAGAAAAATATTCAAGAACTCAAGAACGAGTTTAAGATGGAGATTCAATCATTAAGAAATTCCATATCTGAAATGCAACATACAATGGAGGGATTTAAAAGCAGATTAGATGTAGTAGAAGAGACAAGTAAATGGAACAGAAATTAGAGAAGAGGAATACAAAGAAGCTGAGGCACAGAAAGAAAAAAGAATCTCTAAGAATGAAAGAATATTGAAAGAACAGTGTGACCAATCCAAACGGAACAATATTCACATTATAGGGGGACCAGAAGAAGAGAGAGAAAAAGGGACAGAAAGTGTCATTGAGGAGGTAATTGCTGAAAACTCCCCCAATCTGGGGAAGGAGATAGTCTCTCAAGCCATGGAGATGCACAGATATCCCAACACAAGGGACCCAAGGAAGATGACATCAAGACATGTAATAATTAAAATGGCAAAGATCAAGGATAAAGACAGACTTTTAAAAGCAGCTAGAGAGAGAAAAAAGATCACATACAAAGGAAAACCCATCAGACTATCATCAGACTTCTCAACAGAAACCTTACAGGCCAGAAGGGAGTGGCATGATATATTTAATGCAATGAAGCAGAAGGGCCTTGAACCAAGAATACTTTACCCAGCAAGGTTATCATTTAAATTAGAAGGAGGGATTAAACAATGTTCAGATAAGCAAAAGCTGAGAGAATTTACCTCCCACAAACCATCTCTACAGTGCATTTTGGAGGGACCCCTATAGATGGAAGTATTCCTAAGGCTAAACAGATGTTACCCAAGGGAAGACAAAGAGGACAGAATATGATTCATAACATACAAAGAAGAGAGGAGGAAGAAAGACGGCAAAAAAAAAAAGAACCTTTAGGTTTTGGTTGTAATAGTATATGAAGTAAGTTAAATTAGACTGTTAGATAAGAAAGGGAATTGCACTTGAACCTTTGGTAACCATGAATCTAAACCCTGCAATGGCAATAAGTATGTACTTATTGATAATCACCCTAAATGTAAATGGTCTGAATGCACCAATCAAAACACATAGAGTTACTGAATGGATAAAAAAACAAGACCCATCTATATGCTGCCTACAAGAGACTCGCTTCAAACCCAAAGACATACAAAGACTGAAAGTAAAGGGATGGAAAAAGATATTTCATGCAACTAATAGTGAGAAAAAAGCAGGAGTTGCAGTACTTGTATCAGACAAAATAGACTTCAAAACAAAGAAAGTCGAGACTTCCGGGAAGATGGCGGTGTGAGCAGGGCGGCAGAAATCTCCTCCCAACACTATATATATCAACGAAAACACAGAAAAAACATCTATTCCTAAAAGAGAGACGAGAATACACAGGAAAGGGCACAGCGTGTAGCTACACCCGAGAGGACTCGGCACCCCAAGAGGCGGGTAAGATACGGAGCCGCGACCCGGCGGGACCCGAGCCCTCCCCCACCCCAGCGCACCGGCAAGAGGAGAGGATTCAGAGCCGGGAGGGAGTGGAAGCACACCCCGTGAAGTAGCCAGCCCCGGTGATCTGCGCAGGGAGCGCTGACCCACATTGCGCAGTGCAGCGGAGATTGGAGAGACAGAGGGGCAGGATCTGAGCGGAGAACGCGCCAGGGTGCTTGCAGCTGGCTCCGGGAAGGAAAAAAAAAAGTGCGTGCTTTCCTCAGCGGTCTTAAAGAGACAGGAGCCCAGCGGAGGAGCCGGATCGCCCCAGCACACTCAGCCCAGCAGGCTGGGAGTCCTGGGGAGTTTCAGATGCCTTAGCTGGCGACTGAGGAAGCATAGCCATACTTAACACTTCTCACTGAGATCAACAGCCTCCTATTCGTTCCCACCCCTGCCAGAGCGATAAAGGGCCCTGCGGAGCGGCACAGTCACAGCTGTGGAATAGTGGGGCAATAGCGCCACCTAGAGCATTCCCACAGAATCTACGTCCGGTGGGCATTTTTTTTGTTTTTTTTGTTTTTTGTTTTGTTTTTGTTTTTTCTTTTCTTTCTTTTTTTTCTTTTTTTTTCTCTTTCTTTTTTCTTTTTTTCTCTTTTTTTTTCTTCTCTTTTTAAAGTCTTAAAGAGCCCAGCTGACATACGTGGTAACTATCAGTGACCAAATTATACAGCCATGAAAAGACAGAGGAATATGGTTCAGACCAAAATCAACCAGACAACCCCAGAGAGGGAGTCTGAAGGGATAGAAATGCACAGCCTCCCTGAAAAAGAATTTAGAATAAAAGTCATAACCATGCTGATGGACCTACAGAGAAATGTGCAAGAGCTGAGGGAGGAAGTGAGGGAACTGAGGAAAGACAATACAGAAATCAGATAAGCGATCGACGGGCTTAACAGCAGAATGGATGAGATGCGAGAGACTGTTAATGGAATAGAAAACAGAGAACAGGAGTACAGAGCAGCTGAGGCAGAGAGAGATAAAAGGATTTCTAGGAATGAAAGAATATTAAGAGAACTGTGTGACCAATCCAAACGGAACAATATTCGCATTATAGGAGTACCAGAGGAAGAAGAGAGAGAAAAAGGGATAGAAAGTGTCTTTGAAGAAATAATTGCTGAAAACTTTCCCTCGCTGGGGAAGGAAGTAGTCTCGCAGTCCACCGAAGCTCATAGATCTCCCAACACAAGGGACCCAAGGAAGACAACACCAAGACACATAATAATTAAGATGGCAAAGATCAAAGATAAAGACAGGGTATTAAAGGCAGCTAGAGAGAGAAAAAGATCACCTACAAAGGAAAACCCATCAGACTATCATCAGACTTCTCAACAGAAACCTTACAGGCCAGAAGAGAATGGCATGATATATTTAACGTTATGAAACAGAAGGGCCTCGAACCAAGAATATTGTATCCAGCACGATTATCATTTAAATATGATGGAGGGATTAAACAATTTCCAGACAAACGAAAGTTGAGAGAGTTTGCCTCTCATAAACCACCACTACAGGATATCTTAAATGGACTGCTCTAGATGGAAGCACACCTAAGGCTAAAAAGATGTCACCAGAGAAAAAAAAATCATAGCAAAGAAAGCAGACCATCCAAATACTAACTAAAGGCAAAGAATAAAACACCTATTATAGAAAGAATGGAGGAGGAGGAATAAGAAGGGAGAGAAATAAAGAAACATCAGACTGTGTTTACAATAACTTAACAAGAAAGTTAAGTTAGATTGTTAGATAGTAAAGAAGCAACCCTTGAACCCTTGGTAACCACGAATCTAAAGCCAGCAATGGCAATAAGTACATACCTATCAATAATCACCCTAAATGTAAATGGACTGAATGCACCAATCAAAAGACACAGAGTAACAGAATGGATAAAAAAGCAAGACCCATCTATATGCTGCCTACAAGAAACTCACCTCAAATCCAAAGATATACACAGACTAAAAGTGAAGGGATGGAAAAAGATATTTCATGCAAACAACAAAGAGAAAAAAGCAGGTGTTGCAGTACTTGTATCAGACAAAATAGACTTCAAAACGAAGAAAGTAGCAAGAGATAAAGAAGGACATTACATAATGATAAAGGGGTCAGTCCAACAAGAAGATATAACCATTATAAATATATATGCACCCAACACAGGAGCGCCAGCATATGTGAGACAAATACTAACAGAATTAAAGGAGGAAATAGACAGCAATGCATTCATCTTAGGAGACTTCAACACACCACTCACTCCAGAGGACAGATCAACCAGACAGAAAATAAGTAAAGACACAGAGGCACTGAACAACACACTAGAACAGATGGACCTAACAGACATCTACAGAACTCTACACCCAAAAGCAACAGGATACACATTCTTCTCAAGTGCACATGGAACATTTTCCAGAATAGACCACATACTAGGCCACAAAAAGAACCTCAGTAATTTCAAAAATATTGAAATCCTACCAACCAACTTCTCAGATCACCAAGGTATAAAACTAGAAATAAATTTTAGAAAGAAATCAAAAAGGCTCACAAATACATGGAGACTTAACAACACTCTCCTAATTAATCAATGGGTTAACGACCAAATCAAAACAGAAATCAAAGAATATATGGAGACTAATGACAACAACAACACAAAGCCACAACTTCTGTGGGACGCAGCAAAGGCAGTTCTAAGAGGAAAGTATATTGCAATCCAGGCCTATTTAAAGAAGGAAGAACATTCCCAAATGAATAGTCTAAAGACACAATTACTGAAATTGGAAAAAGAAGAACAAATGAGGCCCAAAGTCACCAGAAGGAGGGACATAATAAAGATTAGAGAAGAAATAAATAAAATTGAGAAGAATAAAACAATAAAAAAAATCAATAAAACAAAGAGCTGGTTCTTTGAAAAAATAAACAAAATAGATAAACCCCTAGCCAGACTCATTAAGAGAAAAAGAGAATCTACACACATAAACACAATCAGAAATGAGAAAGGAAAAATCACGACGGACCCCACAGAAATACAAAGAATCATAAGAGAATATTATGAGAATCTATATGCTAACAAGCTGGAAAACATAGAAGAAATGGACAACTTCTTAGAAAAATACAACCTTCCAAGACTGACCAAGCAAGAAACAGAAAAACTAAACAGACCAATCACCAGTGACGAAATCGAATTGGTAATCAAAAAACTACCCAAGAACAAAACCCCTGGGCCTGATGGATTCACCTCTGAATTCTACCAGACATATAGAGAAGAAATAACACCGATTCTCCTTAAAGTTTTCCAAAAAATAGAAGAGGAGGGAATACTTCCAAACTCATTCTATGAAGCCAGCATCACTCTAATACCAAAACCGGGCAAAGACCTCACCAAAAAAGAAAATTACAGACCAATATCCCTGATGAACGTAGATGCAAAAATACTCAACAAAATATTAGCAAACCGAATTCAAAAATACATCAAGAGGATCATACACCATGATCAAGTGGATTCATCCCAGGGATGCAAGGATGGTACAACATTCGAAAATCCATCAACATCATCCACCACATCAACAAAAAGAAGAACAAAAACCACATGATCATCTCCATAGATGCTGAAAAAGCATTTGACAAAATTCAGCATCCATTCCTGATTAAAACTCTCAACAAAATGGGTATAGAGGGCAAGTACCTCAACATCATAAAGGCTATATATGACAAACCCACAGCTAACATCATACTTAATGGCGAGACGCTGAAAGCTTTTCATCTAAGATCGGGAACAAGACAAGGATGCCCACTCTCTCCACTGTTATTCAACATAGTACTGGAGGTCCTAGCCACAGCAATCAGACAAAACAAAGACATACAAGGCATCCAGATTGGTAAAGAAGAAGTCAAATTGTCACTATTTGCAGATGACATGATACTGTACATAAAAAACCCTAAAGATTCCATTCCAAAACTACTAGAACTAATATCTGAATTCAGCAAAGTTGCAGGATACAAAATTAACACACAGAAATCTGTTGCTTTCCTGTACACTAATGATGAACTAACAGAAAGAGAAATCAGAAAAACAATTCCATTCACAATTGCATCAAAAAGAATAAAATACCTAGGAATAAACCTAACGAAGGAAGTGAAAGACCTGTACTCTGAAAACTACAAGACACTCCTAAGAGAAAGTAAAGAGGACACTATCAAATGGAAATGCATCCCATGCTCTTGGCTAGGAAGAATCAATATTGTCAAA